>CM040741.1:2190000-2202500 GCA_022829145.1 Albula goreensis | reverse complement strand
ACCCTCCTGAGCTATACTGCAGAACAGAAAACCCTCCCCAGCTACACTGCAGAACAGAAAACCCTCCCCAGCTATACTGCAGAACAGAAAACCCTCTCTAGCTATGCTGCAGAACAGACCACCTTCTCCAGCTATACTGCAGAACAGAAAACCCTCCCAAGCTATACTGCAGAACAGAAAACCCTCCTGAGCTATACTGCAGAACAGAAAACCCTCCCAAGCTATACTGCAGAACAGAAAACCCTCCCAAGCTATACTGCAGAACAGAAAACCCTCCTGAGCTATACTGCAGAACAGAAAACCCTCCCCAGCTATGCAGGTGTAGCGCTGGCTGTTAGTGTCTTGTATGATACTTGAGCTTCCCTCCTTGTGCTATCCAGCGCCTCCTTATCCAAGGGCGACCTTAGGTGACATCACAAGTATGTGCCAAACGGTGCGCCCCTCTGTTTGGAGAGATTTTCAGGCCGAGTTTGTTTTCAATGACTGACCTTGATGAGCCGACAGGCCTTAATTGTGAGTGGATGTGAAAACCGACAAAAGGAAACGACTTGCAGGGAGAGAAAAAGGAGGGAAAGCAGGTGGGGGGGGGGCAGCTGTGTTACTGGAATGTTATCAATCACGGCGCTGTATCTGAGGGAGAGGGGAGGGTTTGGAGAGAGAGAAAAGAGAGAGATTACATTTCACACATGTCCATAATTACACCTGAGTCAAGTACTGTGCCTGTTTGAAATGTTTAAACTTTTTAGATACTAGTAAAGTTTTAGTACGAGAATTGACTTAATGCTGATGAGTATTTTTTTTTTTTTAAATTGTATAGCTGTGCAATGCCATCGTCAGTCTATGGGGTTTGTGATTTATTAGCTAACAAATGGCAAAATGGGTCAATTTTGGGAATTTTGTAGAAATTAGCTGATCCTCAAAGTGTGAGACATTTGGGAGTGTGAGCCGCCTGGGTATGGAGACACGCTGCCTGGGTATGGAGACACGCTGCCTGGGTATGGAGACACACTGCCTGGGTATGGAGACACGGCTGCCTGGGTATGGAGACACGCTGCCTGGGTATGGAGACACGGCTGCTGCACAGTAACGTAAGGTACGACTCACACGTGTGCAGCTGAAAGAGCAGCAGTGCTGGGTACCCGAACCCTGACCCCGAGCCTGTCCTCCTCTTTCTCCTGCTCCCCAGTTGACCCCCACAGACACATCGGTACATGAGGAAGCTGACCCGGCCTGACCCCCACACCACTCCTGTCCCCTGAGGAATGTGGGTGTTAATTAAAGGCAGATTGTCTCCCCTCAAAAAAATATAATAAATAAATAAAAGAGGAGGGAAAAGCTACTGATTCCAGGGTGCCATTTTTCTCAGACTCTGACTCATGCATGTGAGACCATCTCACTGTCAGCTGATTGGACGGTCTGGGGGCTGTGTCCACCTGCTCACAGGCCATTGGCAGAGGGGAGAGGGGAGGGTGGGACTTACAGGAAGGGGATCCTGGGGACACTCACAGTTTAACCCTTTAACAGAACACATTCCTCCCCTGCTGGTCAGACTGGTGTTGGGTGCAAACAATCTGAAAGCACGTGCAGCAGCACTCAGTGGGTCCTGGCTGCAGATTTCGGGGTTTAAATCACCCATGACTGAATTACTGCAGGCATATATGCCCTTCCTCCTGAGCGCACTGTGGTTATAGCCTGCGACGCTCACTCAGCTGCGCAGGAAACACACGTGTCCTTGAATTCTCCTATAAATCACGGCAAAGTTGCGCAACTCCAGCTTCCTGCTGTGCTCCAAACTTAGCATTTGTAGAAAATTGTTCAACAGCTGCAAAAAAAAGAAGAGAGAAGTAACACAAGAGCGCCTCAGGATAAATTGGTTCCCGAAATGTGCTCATGAAAAAAAAAAAGAAAGGTCAGTCAGGTTTGACTACTGCCTCTGCGTCACAGTGTTCCAGCTCAGAATCCAGTCCGCCTCCAAATTTACTTTATGTTTACTCATTATTTACTTTTCGTTCAGGCTTTTTCCCCACCCTGGCCGGCGGAGTTCAAAGAATTCCAAGCAGGTAAGATATCAGATCTGTATAAATTCATTCATCCCATTGATAAAAAAGCACAACAGATTGGGAAATGGGCTTTGTATCTTAGAGGTTGCAAGTTTGATTCTCAGACAATTGAGACACTTCAGTAGTGCCCTTGGTTGTGGTGCATGACCTGAATTGCCTGTATCTAGTTGTATAAATGGATATAGTGCAAAAAATGCTTTACAAATTGCTCTGAATGAAAGTACTTTCTAAATGCCTGTATGAGGACTTTCATCAAATCCCTGTGATGTGCTTCTGTATGTTTCAATGTTTGACGTAATCTTTGGCGAGATTGAACAGTTTGTACTGATTACTGCATTGCTTGTCAGTCAAACTGAGGATTGTCCAAGGCCTACAGCCCGGGATCCACACCCTAAAAAGAACTCCTGGGTGAGATCACATCAGGACAGCCTTACGTACCGGGGGGTTGGAATGCTGAGAGGACGGCTGGTTGGGGAGGAACAGGTGCAGCCATGTTCTTGCCACGCAGACATGTTTGAGCTCCCATGGTTGGAATGCTGAGAGGACGGCTGGTTGGGGAGGAACAGGTGCAGCCATGTTCTTGCCACGCAGACATGTTTGAGCTCCCATGTCAGCTCTTGGTGTAATGAGAGGCTCCATGTACATATAAAATTCAGTTAAACTGAGCAATATTCTGGACTGGAGTTAAACCTGCAGACACTGCGGCCCTCCAGGACTGGAGTTAAACCTGCAGACACTGCCCCCTACAGGACTGGAGTTAAACCTGCAGACACTGTGGCCCCCCAGGACTGGAGTTAAACCTGCAGACACTGCGGCCCTCCAGGACTGGAGTTAAACCTGCAGACACTGGACGGCCCTCCAGGACTGGAGTTAAACCTGCAGACACTGCGGCCCTCCAGGACTGGAGTTAAACCTGCAGACACTGCGGCCCTCCAGGACTGGAGTTAAACCTGCAGAAACTGCGGCCCTCCAGGACTGGAGTTAAACCTGCAGACACTGCGGCCCTCCAGGACTGGAATTCATGATTTCTTACCTACTCAAATGGATTTACATCAAATTGACAGTGATACACCTGTGATAAATCTACAGCAGGTCAGCTAAGTTAGTGGGGAAGAATGATCCAGCTGCTTTTGGGATCTGTGAGTCCTCACAGGTACAGCACAGAAGCAGAAGGTAATCAGGGACTCGGGCTGTCATGTGGGAAGGCAAAAGGAAGAGACTTTTCCAAAAACAAGAGCAAAAAAGGTGACAAACCTTTGGCCCCTTTACTTATCGTATTGGTACGATAATGAACATGGACGTACATGGCAGCAGAGTCAGTATCAGCGTATTTTAACTTCAGCTCTGTAAATTCAGGAGATTAAAAAAGCAAACAAATATGGTGTTTTCAATTCAAGAACTGTAATTAAACTCATTTATGAACTGCAAAGGAACTGGCTGCCACCCCTCAGGCCAATTAGCTGTCACTCACTCACAGAGATGTGCTTCAGTGATTAAACCCATGTTGCTTGAGCTGTTGTTCTCTGCCTTAAATCTGTCTGCATCGGTTTGATTCCTTTTCTCCTGCACTCGCTCCGGCTGAAGTTTAGAATATTTCTGCCTTACCTGAAAGGGTTAAAGCAGGGTGTAAGCAGTCCCAGAGGGCACACATTCCTTTAACCAATCAGCACCCCCACACTGGACAGGGGTTTATGTAACTCAGGTGTTTCTCGGTACTTTCCATTGTAATGGATTAGACAGCAAAACTCCATCAGGCTTATTCTGGAAGGGGGATGGTGAAGAAGGTTGGGAAGAAGACGAAAAGCATTCATAATTCACTGTGATGAAGTGATATTCGGTGACTGCGTGGAATACTAAATAAGATCACCCTTTACCACAGATGCGCAGTACATTGGAATTACTGGCGCAGTGGTAACTGAGGTGAATATACCGTCTGAGGAGGTGGGCGTACTATAACCCCAACGCCCATTTGTAGTAATGGTGATAAGGCAAATAGGTGAGTTTACTGGAACTCCAAAGCCCATATGTATTAATGGTAATAAGGCTAATAGGTGGGTATACTATCTGAGCAGATGGGCACTTTAACTCCAAAGCCCATATGTATTGATAGTAATAGTTTAAATTGTTGAGTTAAATGGTAGATGTTAAGGTGGGTACACTCTGTATACTTTAATGTACCCTCAACAAACCACTGATTAGAATTCATGGTTTGCCAACAATTACTCGACACATGGCAGTCTTGCTGATGAAGCAGAATATAAAGAAGGACAGGAAAGATATACAACATAAAAGAACGTATATATAAATGCATTTGGTAATGAGATTTTAATTAATTAAATGATTTTAAAAAGTAAATTAGAAACAAATTTGGCTCAGAATTATTAAGTATAATATGATAAATAAATTAGCAGGCAGTTTTGTCCTTAACAGGACAGAATATATCAGACAAACTGAGGATGCCAACAGGCCAAAGACAATAGGAGGTTTTAGCAAATGAAAAGATGTCACTCTGGGAGTATCCTGAAGATCTTCATCCTGGTTTGGAAGAGGAGACGGCTGTCGTGTTCATGGAAATGTGCAAACTATAAAACAACAGGAAACCAGAGCGATCGATCCCTGTGCTCCCCTTCTCACATCTATCCTTTCCAAATGGAAAAATCATCCAGTTTAATCACATTTTTTGGAGTGAATTCTGAAAAGTGACATTTATATTACACCTTGTACTTAAGGCCACTCTTACACGGAGTCAAAGCTAAGTTTAGATACCAATTACAGGCAGTACCGAAGAACAAAGAGGCTCTGTCTTTGACGGAGTGGAATAAGGATATGGCACACTGTGTCCGGGGGACAGAGCCACTAAAGCTGTCAGAAGGCTGGAAGTCCCAGGCCAGAGTTAGAGCTGGGGAACAGGCTTTATTTAACAGGGCAGGGCAAGGCAGGGCAGGGCAGGGCAGGCGGTGGGAGTGGGCCCCTTCAACTCATTTTTAAAAACGTTGAGGTTGCTGCCTATTCTGGATTTGTATCCTCTGTCCAGGACCATTCAACAAATCCCAGATTTGGGTCAGCACTGATTGTTGAGATCATTGATGTTTTTTTTTGGCATGACGTCACTGTGCCCCTAACAGCCCAACCTTCACCTGAACAACAAAGCAACATCCCACACCTCACTCACGCTTTCACACCTACCTAACAACAGCACAACATCCCACAATGCATGCAAACAACGCACAACAGGTCGACACTGCATAACACACCCAAAACGACACACAGCAGGTCAGCAACGCACAACGCATCCAAACAATGCACAACACGTCAACACTGCATAACATGCTCAAATCAAATAAGCTCTACATGCTTTACATTTTGTGTGATCAACAGGTAACACAGTATTCTATACTCTTTTTGATTCTTGAACCTCTCAAGTAAAAGAAAATTGCAACAAAACAGAGGGTTTAAATTCCCTAAAACAAATTCCCAAAAACAAAAACCAGATGTTCATAAAATGAATGAGATGTACTAATTTCGTAATTTCACTGAAAGAGTGATAGTCTTTCCAGATCGATTGGAATGTAGTTTTGGTGACAGATTAACCAGGGAAACACATAATGAAAACATTAAAACTTGATGTAATAAGACCTGCATGCGTGCTTGTGCAGGCTGTCTGTGATGCTTATTTGTCATGCTTTAATATGATCCAATCTTCTCTGCGGCTCAACAACTTTCTCATCTTCAACTAAATCTAACATTCTTCACACGCTGGCAGGACGTCTGGTGTCTCTGAACGTTCTTGAACGTCCAAGGACGTTTTGGCTGTCAGCCCATCTGTCAGCACTTGTCTTCAGTTGTTGGCAACAATTCTGAATGTTTTCAAGCAATTCATTATGTTGAATGATCACAGTAAATTGTATTCTGTGACTCTCAAACACAAAACAGATCCTCGATAAATCAGACAACAGGCAAATTGATACTGGATCCCTGTATCATCTTAAAAACGATTCTAATAAGCTACAACTAGGCAGTGAGGTAGTTTAACTTGGCTTCAACGTTTTGGTCAGATCTTTAGGCTTCTGACAGATGATTTGTTGTATATTTGTTGTGTCAACATACATTAAAAAAATAATGTCTGTATCTGAGTATCGTGAGTTATCTGGCACGTTTTGAGAGGACAGACCCAATTCCAACCAAACTAATCCGGCAAAGAACAAAATACATCCTTTTCAAAGTAGCAGCAACGTTCAGAAGAGTAGCCGTTTGGAGCTCAAGGCAAGGAAATCAATGTGACGCTGCTCCCCCATCAGGAGCTCTGGAGTACTGCAGACATGAGGGATGAGAGCGCCTCACTTGAAGGCTGAGCATAGTTGAGATTCTATAGTGGGAGAAAAGCCCAACCCACCCCCGGCCAAAGCATCCATCCATTCCGCAGGGCGGTGACCTCACAGTGTGGGCACACACCACCCGTTCTGCTGCCTCCAACATCCCGGTTACGCCAGTCCTGGATTTACAGAGGAGGAAGTCGCGAGCCTGCGATTTCCGATTCCAGAAAGCTGGCCGGCCGACCGAATGGGTGCATCCTGTCGCTGCGGCCTTGTGAGGCTTGAGGGAGTAGAGAGGATGGACTCAGAAATGTGTTTGGACTGAAGGCTGCATCGCGCCCTCCCTCAGCCCAGACTTGTTGTTGTTTTATTTGTCACACCGCCCTCGTCCGGTCCCCAGCTGTTAGCCACTGCAGTGTCACGGCGTTCAGGAGAGAGGGCTCAGAGAGAGGCTGTACGCACAGAACCTGAACGGACATCTAGGGTGGCGCATGATTTCTCTAGTTTAATGTTTTGCTGTGATTTTTAAACACATGTGTTCATCTGATAGCCTTGACTCGACATTTCTCTCACACTGCATAGTAATCTTCTCCGAGACGTGACTTGGTGCTCATTTGCTCAAACAGGTGGTGCAATGGACACCCTGGAAGCAGTTTCCAACTGCAATTAAAACGTGTGTAGTCGTTCGGCAATTTATTTTGTTGTTACAATAAATGTAACAACAAAAACAATCATATTAAATAAATATATATATATTTTTTATCATTTATTAATATTATTTGAAATTATTATTAGCAATTCCACCCATACTTTAAGAATGCAATTTCAATAAGTATCTACCTGCAGTAATTTGTATGGTTTGTTGTTCACAGCATTTGGTTAGTATCTTACGATGGTGAGATGTGACAAGGGCCATACTTCTAAAGCGCCTCAGAATATTGACCTTGTTGTAGGTTTACCCAGTCCATATCCTTCCTGCATTCGGTAAGATTTAAATACCAAAACTAGATCAGCACTGCAACTCTGAGCTACTGTGAATTCGGTCCTAGAGCTCAAAACCCGTGACAGAAGTGCACCTCACCTTAGCCAAAGATACAGCAATCATTATTTTGCGTCTTCTACCGCCATCTTGTGACCACATTTGTAATTTTACATAAGCAGGAACGCTAAGAAACTGTAATTCATGCGAATGAGAAGTGAAAAGATATCCTCTGACAATGTTTCAGCTTTAAAAATAATGTGCTGGAATACCGTCAAGATGTGTATCACACGACTATAATGTACTGTGGGGCTAACATAGCTTGCAGGTGTAAGCAGAGTTACACACTCTGGTTGCATAGTAAAGTGTAAAAGATATGTTGATGCATGAACAAATTTAATCATCGACTTGGTAACCAAAGCGTTTTCAATGATCAGGACTTCATGTGAGTCTGTTAGTGGGAGTGAGCAAGCAACAAACCGCCATTGTGTGCACATGGAGACCCGGCCTTTTTATCTCAAAACACATAAAAATGTGGAGACGGTGACGCTGTATCTCCAATAGATAAAGACCCAGTCAAGTATATCAGAGCGACCATTACTCTTTATCGAGCTCAGCTGTCGTTGCCTGGTTGGCTGTCAATGAAAGATGTTTACTTCAATCTCATGGCCATCATGGTTGTTTGCTCAACTGTCTTGAACAGAAGAGTTTTCATCTATTGTGTGTGAGCGCCCTCTGTCGGTGTATCGTATGTGTGCTCTGGGTGCTTTTGTTGAGCGGATGCGTTAATGCTGCACCATTCGGTGTACACGTTAAATGCGCCCACTCCCAGTTCCACGCCTGTTGCCAGTCTGTGGTTTCATTGGATATAGAGGTTTTATTTAAGACGGAAGTTGCGAAAGCGCTAACATTTCTGGACATTCGTTTATCTACAAACAGCCTGCACATAACACATAATAATTTATTTAAATGTGGAGCAGTCGACCAAACCACTTTGAAAACAGTTATGACTCCTTGTGGAACCCCCAGACCCCGTCCCGCGCCGACTGAGGAGGTTAATAGCGCCATGTGTCTGTGCCTTTCATTCTCGGTTACTCGCGCTTACCCAACAGGGTGAACTCAGGACAGAGTCAGAAACGGAAAAACATGTTTATCGTCCCACTGAGCACGACGTTCCCACGAGCCCCACTTGACAGAATCGTCATAACCCTAAAGCGCAAAGGCGGTGACATTGATCTGGGGAGTCTATCCCAAATTCCAGGGGGCGGGCTTTGTTAATGAACCAATCGTCAGTTAATTCTCTTGAGCAATCAATTCACAATAAAGCCATCACAAGCATTAGCCAATAATAAACACTAGCTGAAACTCGGTAAAACCAATCAGAGAACAGGAAACTCGAATACCCTTCCCAGAATCCCTAGCGCAGTGGTGTTCATTCTTGTTCTTTGAGAGACAAAGGACAAACTGCTTTTTATTTTCACCTTAATATGATCAACCACTGCGAATGCAAACCAGGTGAAGTCAGTCTACTGCCAAATTAACTCCTTTAAATTTTCCAATTAAGTTCAGAGTAATGATGAAAACGTGCACACCCTGTGGCACAGCTCGGGAGAGATAGTGTCAGAGGTTTGTGCTTCTTTCCCTTTCACCCAAACAGAGAGTGAATCTGCCAGCTACTGTCTTTGATCTGAGCCAGATGAACAGTCTTATCTCTGTGCCTTGTGGTGAGAGAATGCGGTGGAGTTATCCACTCCTATTAATTACCGATAAAGTTGAACCAATCATTGAGTTTTGCTGTGGAGAAAAAAAAACAGATTGATTGGTTCAAAGAATTCAGTGGCAGATATCTATGTAGCTCCACTCATTAAGCTGTTAATGAAACTGCATTTTCCCAACACTAGCTTACACCCTCCCATAGGTGACACTGCCACACCCTGCCCCAAACACTGCACATTCCCTCTTCCTCACATTGTCACTTTATTTGCATTTTACAGACTGAGTAGATGCTGTTTTCTCTGAGTAACTTGCACCACTTACATTTTTCTCATACAATCTAGTAAATTACAGCTGAGTATTCACTATAGCAATACAGGTCAGATACATTGCTTAAGGGCACCATGAAAATGCCCCACCTGGGAGTCAAACCTGCAACCTCTCAGTTATAGATTCAGTTCCCTAGCTGTTACATTACGCTTCTGGGTCTTCCAGGTATGGTTCTAGTGGAGGTTCGCTCTACAGACGGCCATGTCTCATCACAGTAATGGCAGAGAGAGCTGAGCCCAGTTTGTCTGGGGAAACATGTAAAAATACTCGGAAACAAAGTGATAAAATCTACTTCAAGCGCGAAGCCACAGGGTTACAGTACCCCATTAAAACATCATTTCAGCATGCTCGCTCTGTGTCACAGTGATCAGAGAGGATAACATGCTATGAGCTCTACTTTAAATACCCAGACTACCTCTGCAGCAAAACAGGGTAATACCTGGAGTTGAATATGACAGTTACAGTAGCGTATGGCTATAACTACGGCATTCCTAAATCGCAATAAAATTAACTTTGCCCTCACACACACATCAAACCAATTTGGATATTCAAAGAAATGATGCAACGATTATTTAATGTAATCGTCTTTTTTAAATAATTTCACCAACAACGTGGATTGCGAAAAAGTAGAGCCCAAAGTGTTAAAACCTCATTTGTAAGTGTTGATTATGCTGGGCCTTAGGGCTGCATAGCAGCTGATGTTAAACAGGACTGATGGGGTTAGCCCAGTTCACTGCCAGCTGGCAGGTGAAGCCACTGCGCTCCGTGATTGGTCTGTCTCGGGACATAATAGCAACAGGTCACACGGCTCATGCAGATGAGTCATGCGTAACCTGGGAAACGCAGGCCCTGTGTCCTACTTCCTTTGCCTGTGGCTTGACGCTGGGCATGGCGAAGATGGTGGACAGACGACAAGGTGTAAATGTTAGCTGTAACTCAGTGGGGAAACGGTGTTAGAGAGCTGTAGTCTGAAGGTGATCCATGGAAGGGAATGCAAGTCCAGGGGTGCTGCCATTGCAGTGAAAGTTGATGTGGATTTGGGGGTCCCAAGGGTGGACAGGAGCCCCCAAAATATGTCCATCAAAGTCACCAACAGGCCGAGAGAACCCTGTGTCATCATTTTTAATGAGGCCCAGGTGTCCTGGCAGTGCCCCCTGCTCACCTGTGTTGCAGGAGCATGGCTTGATGCTGCCTTTAACACATCTGCAGGGTACAGAGCTATGAAACCCCAAAAAGTCTTTTGTCAAACCTATTTCATTAATATGCACAAGAAGAACCCATGTAAAATGGTGCGTATAGCATACAAGAGGATTGTTCAGAAAATATACTTTGTCACTTTCGCATTTTCATCACAATATTGTCTTCACCACGAAGGCATTACTAATAAATTATTATAAACATTATTTTAAAGGACTGCAAGTAAATTAGGTCACTTGTGATGAGGCTGACGGGATATTGATTCTTCAAAATCAGAGTACTTGACCTCTCCTCCGCGAAATTTTGTAGTTCTTGAGGACAGGAATTCAAGCACTGTTGCTCCGCCTCTTCCTGTTTGGAGGCGTGGCCTCAGATGAACAGCATGTGCCATTTAGCGATTGGCTGGCGGAGAGAACGTGTCATCAGGCTCCAGTGCTCATCCTCTGTCCTCTTCCCCTTCCCGAGGCTGAGCTGGCCAATCAGGTGCTTGGAGGACCTCTTGCCCACGCCCATCTCGTATACGGAGACCACAATGCTGCACTCCTTGACCTGGGTGTCGGGCAGGGTGAAGGTCATGACCTCATTGAAGACAGTCACCTCCCAGCGGGTCTTTAGGCTGGTTCTCTGGTGTCGGAGCTTGCACCGGTTGCAGACGACAGACGTTCGAGCGAACAGAGCTGAGATGGAGGAAGACACCATTAAAACTGTTAAAATCTCATCTTTAATACCCCACAGGAGCAGCCTTATCTGCGAAAAGCCGGGCAGGGCCCTTTGCTCCAGTCCAGCTCCTGATTAAGCGACTCTAAGTCCTGACTAAAGGCCTGGTTTACTCCAGCAGTGTCTCTGAGGGAACCCTGTGTATACTGATTTTCATTCCTTTCAGCCAGAAAAAATCTATGTTTATATGGTTCACTTCAATTAGACCAAAACAAATTCATTTTCAATAAAAAGAAAACTGCATATTCAACAAACAGTATTGCACTTGCACTTTTAATATGTAATCTTTTCTTTATTTCATAAAAATTAAAATCAATAAAGAAGTCATAGCCAATTAAATATTTTTTCCTTGCTCCTCTTGCTCCTTTCCAAGAAAAGTGATTATTTATGCTTTTTAGTTCATTAACAGACATGAAAAAAAATCATTGCAAAACTGAAATAAGAATTATATTGCACTTACCTTTGTGTTTATTTGCGGACTGTGAAATTGTTCTGATCTTGAGAAGGCCTACTTCTAGTCTTTGGGAGATGGGTAAGTATTTAAGAGACAGAAGAACCTCTCCAACAAAGTCCTGAGAATAATAAAGCATTTTATTACTGACCAGCTAATGTAAATCAGGGCCTTATTCATTAAACAGCGCTATGAAGGAAAGCTGATCCAGGATCAGTATTGCCTTTTAGCGTGCAAGATTAACATATGGTCAAGAGGACAAGATGAACCTGATCTGGGATCAGTACCTACTCCTGCACTGAAATGATTGAGTGTGAATCTACAGTTAGTGACCCAGAAGTTTTGTGGCCTGTGAGGGGAGAGCAGCGTGAGCGCTAACATGCTAACACACTGCTGGCAGATAAGGTGGCCGTGTGGGCACGACCTACATGATACAGTCTCAGACAGGCTCAGAACAGGACACCCAAAGCATGATGGGAGATAACCAGTCATCTACATTTCCCTTTATACAAATGAGTCACAACTTGTGCACGGTTCACGAAAACTCATAATTCAAGTGCACAAAGAGTTGGTCTGTGACAGTGCTCAGCGTTCTACCAGCCAAATCAGCGTCATCTACCACACAGTGTCTATTGACACTCCCACCGGGTTGCACATTTCAAATGTTTTGACTTTTTTCACAGACAGATACAAATTTAATTTCAAGCGATCCTTAGCGATGGATTAATTAAGTTAAACAT
>CM040741.1:2070000-2185000 GCA_022829145.1 Albula goreensis | reverse complement strand
TTTGTTCAGCACATAAATAGCATGTATTATGGCCTCTAGCTTTCCTGTCATTTCTACCCCTCTGCCTTGAGAGAGACCACATTGGACATAAGATTCATGACTTCATTGCATTATCCTTGATAATACTTAAAGTGCCATATGGTTACACACGGGCAGGGAGAACCGTGTCCATTTCTGGATCTCACGCCAGGTGATGTTCTGAATTCTTTCATTCATTCATTTCGTTTCTTCATGAATAAAATCCAGACACTGTACCTGTGCTTGCATGTGAAACATTCCATCACAGTCTATGAGGTAACTCAGGTATAAGCAGCTGAGGTAGGCTGAGGTAGGCCACCTGAGGCAGTGCCATTGATAGAATCACCTCCACACAGGTGGAGCTTCCCCACCCTGCGTTGGGATACATGGATCCTGAGGTACATGTAACCCTCTCCATGTCTTTAAAACACGTTACACACAGGCCTTTATTACACTATTTATATTTCTACAAATTATCCACTCACTATTGTTTACATTTCTACAGACTACCCATTTCTTATAGAACAGAGACAGTTAAGATTGGGCACCTTCCTTAAGGGTACAGCAGCAGCGTCCTCGCTGAGAATTGAACCTGCAACCCTATAATCACAAGCCCAGTTCCCTGACCATTATACTACACTACAGGAGAGAGCACATGAACCATGGACTCACTCAGCTCCTGTGCTCGGGGTTTCTGGGTGCAATATCGATACAGCTGCCACACCAGGATGATAATCGCCACCAGGAAGAGGAAGACGGAGATGCCCAGGATGCTGTACTTGACCTCATCGGAGAAGGGCATGCGGATGTCCCCTATGGAGAGCTCCAGCGTGGCAGGGAAATTCATGTCTCTCTGCCGCACAGCGCCCGCTGTGGAGGGAGACAAGCCATCACAACGCGGCCTCCAGTTTAACCAGCAACTTCAGTTCCATCTGTCAGCTGGACTTGGGCCAAAATATAACAATGAATAATTATTTGAAATATATAAGAACAGAATGCTATATCACGATGAGCAATATGCGAGGAGGCCACTCAGCCAGCCCAAGGTCATTATTGATGGCGGAGATAGCCAGCGCTAGCACTGGACACCTATAGGGTATGCTGGCTTCATTCCAGCTTTCACCTCAAAAGCAGCATCCAGTTCAGACCAGGAGCACCAGGTGAGGTGAGTTACCTGTGTCACCTGAGCGATTGCCTGTGCTAACAGAGTGCTGAGTAGCAGTGAAAAGCCGCCCAGCCTGTGGCTGTGCAGGTCCAGGGCTGTGGTGCAGAACGGTGATGCAGAACTTCAGTGCTGGATGGCTGTGGTACCTGCAGGGTTTTTTTGGGATTTGCTTATCAGCAGCCAGATTAGCCTAGGATGTAGCGTAGGTGCATTAGCATGCTCCCTGGCCCTCTTCAGCTCCAGCCCTGGAGAACCGCAGGGTGTGCTGGTTTTGGTTGTTACTGAGCACTTAATGACCAATCAAGTGAAACAATTAAATGAGTCGGCTGCGCTGGTAATTCAGCTCACCTGGCCTCTTGAGTCTAATCTGGTTGTGGAATTTCAGGTGGAGACAGAGAGAGGTCTGCACTGTGATGCTGCAGGCCTGGAATGAAAGCCCAGTGCCCTCTGCCCTCTGGCCTACAGCAGGGTGGACATCCCTGCCCCTGGACAGCTGCAGTGCCTGCTGGGTTCAGCCTTCACCTTAAAACCAGGTGAGGTGCATTAACTACATAATTGGGTGCCCTAATTGATCATTTAAGTGCTAAGCAACAACAAAACCCAGCAGACCCTGCAGTTCTCCATGTAGTGACAACTGAGCATTAATCCTGTAGACTCCAGAAAATTCCTACACATTCCTGACCATTTAAGCACACAAAAAAAAACATCTTTTTCAACCAATTTTCAGAACGCATGTGTGTCTTTAATATGGTTGGTAACTTTTTGTTTAATCTGCAGGAGCATTTCATAATTTTACCAGCATAAGAAGAACCTTTCAGATATATCCTTGCATGCACGCCTCTTATCCAGAATGACACATATTTTACTCTTTTTGCAGCAGGTTCTTCACTGAAGCAGTTTAACAGGTACTTTGCTTAAGAGCACAATGATAGTACCCAGCTGGGAACTGAACTGGTAAACTGTGTAAAGATCAGCACCCAAACCATAACACCACACTGCCATTTGACCCAGGTTTGCTGTCAGTATCAGCTGCTGTTAATGTGACCCCAGGCAGTGAAGGAGACTCCCATAAAGACCTCAGTCTCCCATAAACAGGCACCCTGACCTCAATAAAGCAACACGCTTTTTACACTGTTATCTCACTTACAATTGACTGCCTTAGCAGTTTCTACTTAGGACACAACACATATAATATAATATAATATAATATAATATAATATAATATAATATAATATAATATAATATAATTCACAGTTCTGCCATTGGTTTGTAAACTGGACAAGGCTGAATTCGTCTCAAAGCCTAAACTGCACAGTATACCAGGTATGAACATGTAAACAAAACATTTTCTAAAGAGTAAAAACACAATTTCCACTTTCATGAGGACCGCCCCGGGAGTCCTTTCCAGACCCTCGGGGGGCTTTCGATTTGGGGACCCCAGCCATATGGAATACAATCGCGCTGCTGCTTTCATTGATACAACCGGGACCATCTCCACAGCTTTCATGTGGAGAAAATTGAAGTGTCACCTCTCCACTGTAATTACAGTTTGTTGAAATTAAATTCAGTTTCAGAGGAAACATTTTGTTTTCCTTCGGCGGGACTGGAGCTCCGTACCAAGCGGAATTCGCGCTGATGAGTTCACCCGTGCCAATGTTTGCCTCGCGAGGAAACACTCCCGCATTCCGCGCACGCAAACTCGGGCAGATTGTTTTGTGCGCAGCAGGAACGTAGCGTTGATTATCGCTTGTTAAATTGGGTCGGACACAGAGAGATCATCCTGTTTCACTTATAAATTTCTGTTTTCTTCCCAGCATGCCATGGGGCGATTCCTCATTACGCACCATGGTGAGGACTTTAATCAGTAATCCACAGAGCAGGGCACACCATTTCTTACGGTTATGATTTTTCATTTACTTGTGAAAATTAATGAGCCAGCCAAGCTAGCTGAGCAGGAAACTTCAACCACAAAATTCCAACTTTCACATGTTTTCTTCCTTTTTCACTTTGCATACAGATAGCTGGGTAAACACTCTTTCCTGTCACACCTGTCAACATTAGACACTGCGCCACGCTTTAGAGTGAACCAGGCCTGCACTTTGATATCTAAATTCCACAGATGGGATGTGAGAACAGTGGTCACAGTGGTCTTACCTCATGAGTATCTGTCTTTAATCCTCCTCCTCCTCCTCCTCTATATGTTGGCAGCATCAGGACACTATAGTAAACAGATATCCATCCTGCTCTCCCTTTGCACTGCTCCCGCTGTCTGCACCTGGAAAAACTAGTTTGAGTGGCCTGACTCTGAGAGGGTTGACTCTTCTCACTCGGCGCCTCCTCCAGTGGATGGGGCCCTGTTCAGGATGCAAACAGTGAGGGTGATACCTTCAGGCTGGCCAAACACACTCTCCGCACGGTGCACACACTCTCCGCACTGTGCAGACCTCTCCGCACTGTGCACACACTCTCCGCACTGTGCACACACTCTCCGCACGGTGCACTCACTCTCCGCACGGTGCACACACTCTCCGCACTGTGCACACACTCTCTGCACTGTGCAAACCTCTCCGCACGGTGCACACACTATCCGCACTGTGCAAACCTCTCCGCACGGTCAACACACACCTGCTCTCCACGCTGCCCTTATCGGACTGACCTGTTTGCTCAAACTCCGCCAGCTGAAGCTAATCCAGACCAATACCCAAATACTATCCTGCACTGGAGATTAGACACAGGACAAGTCAAAGAGGCCAGAATCGTTCAGGGTCCCTCTAACATAGTGTTTAAACAGCATTTCAAAGCGGGAAGCACTTTGGAAAAGGAAAAATCATTTAAAATACTGTTTTAACATTTATTCCACATCTACGAGACAGTGAAAGGTGGTCTAAGAGGACCGATAAAGCCATGTTATCGTTTTTCTCATCTCACTAGAGCTGTAAAACTGAGTTATATCACGTATACTGCAAATGAGCCTAGCCATGGCCTTAGTGCATAACTTCAGAAAGACCTGTAAAGGAGCACACACACACACACACACACACACACACACACACACACACACACACACACACACACACACACACACACACACACACACACACTATGGAATTGTTTTGTCTGATAATTGTAACATTTGCTTCAGCAACACAGGGTATATCATATATATAAATGAATCATCTAAAAATTGGAAAAATGGGAATTGAGAGAGACTTGACTTTTTGTGCTTCTTTATTGAAATGTCATTGTCAGTTTCCATTAGAGGGAGACAGAGAGAGGGACAGAGAGAGAGAGAGAGAGAGAGAGAGAGAGAGAGAGAGAGAGAGAGAGAGAGAGAGAGAGAGAGAGGAGAGACAGGTGAACAGGGCAGTGCTTCCTGTTTCCTGTTTCCTGGACCTGCTCTGACACTGTGCTCCAGGGTGATGAGGACAGAGCAGCCAACCTGCGCTCTGCACACCTGGGATTCCAGAACCGTCACGCTCAGAGAAAACGCGCACAGTCGCTCCACTTCCTCCTCCCTCACCGTTCACTCTCACACCCAAACACCAAACTCCATCTGAATCTGCTCACTGAGCCACTGTACCAACAAACATTCCCTGCCAGGTTTCAGGATTTCATTCCTAATCTGAGGGATTTTATCCATATCACAGCGTGTGTGGACACTTACTGCAATATAAAAACAAAGTTACACACTGTTTTGCAAGAGTGACAGAATGCATCCCTTGGCACTCTCTCCCACTCTCTATTTTACCATGTTGCATGTATCAGCATCTCTAGTTTCATCATTATTCTCTTTCTGTTATCTTTTATTCTTTTGTATTTTATATCATTTATGTTATGATTTACTGTCAGGTCTCAAATCAAATCTATCATCATAACACACATCATAAGTCACAAATAAGAACAAACTAAACTAAACTAAACTAAACTAAACTAAACTAAACTAAACAGCTTTTATATCCTTGCCAGGACAGCTACATTTACAGCCAGCAGATGCTCAGTCCCAGAGTAAAGCGTTTACTTTACTCATTACATAAATACTGCTGTGAATACATTTATTGATTAAGTGGTTTGATCAAATGTGGGATAGAATGAAAGCTCAGTTTTGTGAGTCTGTGCTGAGGGACTGTGACATGTGGAGCAGAGTCAGAGACAATGTTCCCTGCCCAGTCTCGGTAACCTCTATACACTCAGAATACTCTATCTATATGCAGATATGATATAGGGGCAAAGCGCGACAACAATCACGGGGGGGTCGGTCTCCATGGAGCTGGCGTCACAAACACCAGCCTGCCTCATTCCCTTTAGGGGGAGAGAAGATTCAGTTTTAATGAACAGCCCACTCAAGTGCTGTGAAGAGATCGGTGAAATTTGAAACCAGGCTTAGACTGGACAGATGAAACAGATTCTCTTATACAGTAAAGCGCGTGTCCCGGAGCGCTGAAGTGTCCGCAGGGTTTTGTGGTTTCCTTTCAGGCAGCAGCATTAAAATGAGCTGTGCAGATTGATCAGCTAGGTGCAGACACTTAAAATCCAGCACACCAAAAACCAGCACACACTGCAGTCCTCCAGGACTGGAGTTAAACCTGCAGACACTGCAGCCCTCCAGGACTGGAGTTAAACCTGCAGACACTGTGGCCCTGCAGGACTGGAGTTACACCTGCAGACACTGCAGCCCTCCAGCACTGGAGTTAAACCTGCACACACTGCAGTCCTCCAGGACTGGAGTTAAACCTGCAGACACTGCGGCCCTCCAGGACTGGAGTTAAACCTGCAGACACTGCAGCCCTCCAGGACTGGAGTTAAACCTGCAGACACTGCGGCCCTCCAGGACTGGAGTTAAACCTGCAGACACTGTGCCCCTCCAGGACTGGAGTTAAACCTGCAGACACTGCGGCCCTCCAGGACTGGAGTTAAACCTGCAGACACTGCGGCCCTCCAGGGCTGGAGTTAAACCTGCAGACACTGCGGCCCTCCAGGACTGGAGTTAAACCTGCAGATATTGCGCAGCTGTCCAGCTCCTGTGTTTGTGTGAAATACAGAAAGGCAGTTATAGAACAACTTCCTGTACAGATGTGACGAGAAGACTGCTGTACCCTCTTTTAAGCACTAGAGGGCGATAGAAGGCAGACATCTCCAATAGCTCAGCAACATAGTCCTGGTATTTCGAATCTCATTGAAGAAGAGCAAGTGTGGGCGCAACTTTGATGTAGTTGAGTATGGCTGAAAAAGGTTGTATATACAGATTAGTTTCAACTATTATAATTTTTAAATGTAACTACATATTGTAGAATTTTTAGCTTTCAGGAAGAGAAAAATGTATTGTATAATTTCTAATTTTAAAAATTAGTTGTCATTTATAGCAGTGGTCATCAACATTTTCAAATCTAAGATCTACCTACTATAAAAGTACAGAAAAAACTTCTGCTTTATAAAAAATACTTATGTAATAAATGGCATCATTTTTATGCCAGTGTATAAATGAAATACCACTGGGACTGAGTGAGGCGTGACTGTCAAATCTGACATTGAGAATTGTTTTTTTTGCTTGAGGCAAAACTCTCAGATAAATGTGGCTTGTTTTCTCCCAGCAGAATTCAGCAAGAATGCCATCTTTCATCTCTGTGGAAGGCCATCCGCTCCGGCATGATGAAAAGAGGAAAACAATCAAGTAATCCTTTTTCCTTCCTTTATCTCCACCCCTTCTTCTCCCTCTCTCCTCTCTTTATTGTCTCTCGATCTATTTTTCTCTATCTCTTTCTCCAAATTCAAATGCAAACTCCAAAAGTCAAGATGCTTTATTTGCTGGAAAAACATTTCATCTTTATTTGCTGCAGCTTTATTTGCTGCCGAAACGTACGTGAGCACAATGATGCAAAAGCGCTTATATAACATACAGCCTTTTTCTATGTGTCTGAACAGCAAACAGAAATGCACCAGACACAGGACCGCCTGCGTCACAGAGGAGGAAGAGGAAGAGGAGGGAAGGACTGAGAAAGAAAAGTGTCAGCGACAGAGAAAGTGAAAGAGTGAGAGAGTGACATAATGAGTGAGTAAGAAAGGTAGTCACAGGCACGAGAGTGAGAGAATGGTTATAGTCAGAAGTGTGTGAGTGAAAGAGAAAGAGAGAGCGCTTTGGCCAATGTCCCTAACTTTCCCCTGTGTGCTTAACTTTCAGTAATGACACTATTCTCAGTTCAGCAGTGACTCTGCCTGCTTTAACCCAAAGCTCATTCTACGGCTCAGTCTCATTCAGTCCAGCTTACTCCTTTAATAAATAAAAAACCCGCTCACTTACTCAGCTGAACTCCTGTGGTCTTCTGTCCGTTGCGTTTTGTAACGATGACTTTTTCTGTTCTTTTCAGCAACCGAAGAAATTGCTCATATTTTGTATGACAAACACAGAGAGCACAGAACATGTGTGAGTACAGAACATGCTTAAATATATGTATTTGTGCACACAGGAACACACATGCACACACACACACAAGCACATACACACTCACGCGCACACACACACACACATGCACACACACGCACACACACGTGCACACACACACACACACATGTTGAGTATGGCTGAAACCTGAGTCCATTTTCCTGGGTCGCTGGACGAAAGAAATTGCTGCCTCCTTTGTAAACCTTTACTGTTATTTCTATCTCTAAAAGCTCTCTGTCCAACCTTAAAACTGTTCACCTCTTTCTGTCTGAATTGTGGAAGCTTCCGTGTGTGTACATACTCCACACTTACACACGCTTCTCTGTCAGACCTGGTCCATTTGGTACCCAGGCCTTCCTTACTCACATCTTGGGGTCAAATTGGCGGGTTTATTTACAGGTGAGTCAAATCATACAGTTTCCTGGTGAGTTTAGGTTTCCACCTGTATTATGGATGGGGTTACAATGGCTTTTGGTCGTCGCCCCGCACAGGGTATAAAAAATGAAACCAGGTCACGGCAGCCGTGAATCCCCCTCTCTCATCCATATTTAATTGGCACTGTACTTTGGCTGGCTAAGTGAAGCAGCCTGCTTGGCACTGAGCTCACAGGGGTATGGGCTAATGGCTGCTGACGCTAATGGGGTAAACATGGCGGGGTGCGTGCCCCCCCTCGCGCTTCCCTCATTGATGTGGGGCCTGAGACACGCTCAAACTGATGTTTATTTGATAAAGACGTGTGCCAGGTGTCCTCTGCGGGCTCCAGCGCCATCCCTCTCAGATCATTAGAGGTGTGATCAAACAGGGCAGATGCTTTCTCCTATCCTCCCTTCTCCCCCTCACAAACATCCAGGATAAAGGTTTCGGTTGACTGTGTTTTGTCGTGATTTATTTATGATTGAAAGTCTCATTTAGGAAACAGTGTCACAGCTCCTGATTGACTGTAACCCTCTAGGGATCACAGCATTATGGAAAACAAAAGGCCAAATCCTGACTGTGCCGTTCATTCCGGAACCCCGGCCCTCCCCCTTTGTAGCTCGGAGGGGGAGGAGTGCCCAGGAGACTGTGACATCACAATACCGCCATTGTGACAACACACCTTCATCTCTCATTGTTGGTCTCTGTTATCTTTCCCTGACGCTGGCTGCTGAATAATGAATCAACGGAGCCGATGGTTGTGCCGCGTGTGTCACACAGCTAATGAGACCACAATGGCGGAGCTCTGTCACACTTCACGCCACAAGAGGACCATCCACAAAGAGCTGCAAGTACCAATTATGGGCTCTCAAGCTCACAGGAGAAGGGGAACAATGGCAGCCATGAGACGCAATGTCACCTCATCCTTTCCGTCCTTTGTATGGAAATTCACAATCACCCAAATGAGTCCCTGGATCACAATGGCAACTAAAGAGCTGTACGGCTGATCTGAGGTTTGCAGGTTCAAATCCAGAGTGGAAAATTACACTCCCAATTAACCAAATGGACAGTGTGTAAAAAAATGGATTTAAATAATACTGTGTCAGTCTAAGGAGGAATGCTTAACAGATAGGTAGGATGAGGATAGAGCTCATTTCTTAAGTCCTGTAAATTGCTTTTAAACAAAAACTATTAAATTGAATAGTGTATTGGTTTCATGTTAACAGTCTTGCTTTAACTTTGTAAAGCAATCTGGGTTATGGACATGTATTGTCAGAGTAATACTTCTTAGAAATATTATCTTCCTTCTTGTTGTTTTGTCTTGTTTCATGGTTATATTGTCTTTACAAACAATCCTGGTAAAATATACAGTGTTAAAAAATCCCCAGTGCCAGTCACCTTACCTGACCTTCCTCTGGCCTTTGTCACAACAAAATGGAGTCAAATTTACAGCCCTGCTGTACCACACATACTGCAGCAACTACAGCACCTGCTGCAGATGAAGCATAGCAATCTGGCTGACTTTATACAGCAAACTGGGTCAATAAAATGATATTTTACATAAAAAAAAACCATAAGTGAACATTGTTTTATTCCCCTGCCCTGAGGACCCTGATGTCTGGGACTGTGGGGGGAACAGCCTCGTTCCTGCCCAGCTCCATCCACCTCAAAACAACGAGGAGAGATTCAGCCTGTCAACTAAATATAGTCTTCCATCGTCGCACTTGACATTTGCTTTGTCTCGCGGTCCTCTCCCAGTAATTGAAAAGCCTTGTAAAATGTGCTGTCTCTGATCAAATAAAGACTGGGGGCTCTTTAAAGTGTAAAAGCCACCGCTCTGAGACAGCGCTCAGCTTATCGCAGCCAGCAAGGTAAATCCAAAAGGTCAGGGGTTTTTTTTGTTTTCCTCTTAAGAATTGTCTTCATTATGCGGAAGCCGGTTAGAGATGAACTGCTCCAAACCTCATTTCCATCTCCATGTACCAGTGCTAATTACAGAGCTGGTCCGTGCTCATTACTGAAGCTTCAGAATTAAGACCCAGTGACTTCAGATCGAGGGGAATGACTCCTCCATAACAAGACATTTTTTAATTCACGGTGTGGGGAAAAAAAGCCTTCAGGTGCTGCAATGTCAAGGATTCTCCCCACAGTACCACTGGCTATGGCCAGACAAACGCATCAGCAGTGCAACTTCACCGGGGTCAAATACCGGGTGCATTGGTTAAACTCATTGCTCTCTGGTGACCTCACCTGGTCGGCCAGGTACCCGCATGTTTGTGAACAAAACAAATATTGACTGAATAGATCGGGAGTCTGCAACCCTGCTCTGGGAGTGCTGCAGTCATTTGTCTTTGCTCTGTTCTAACCCATAATCACACGATTTTATTCATTATTAGAGTCTATGAGTGCAGGTGACCATGTGCTGGAGACATAGGAGTTTCACAACTCTGTACTCTCTGAATACCCAGACTCAGGCTGTTAATTATGGCCAAACTGTGCTCGGGAACTTGGACTGATCATAAACCAGAAACATCCTTGGTACGCCAAGACTGGTTACCATGTGAACTGGGGGTGGTCACTGATTGCATAGTTTGATTCAGGTGGGAAGACACTTCTGTTCTGTAGTCTCTTATTGTGGACATTACTGTCAGCTAGTTCTAACTAATTAACCAGGTGGTGCCGCCGTATTGTCTGCTCATGGGTTTTTATTGATGGTGACCGCAAGAACCTTCTGTCAACACAAATAAGAAATGTCAACAGCGTCCCACCTGCCCAGGTTGCCCTATGAATCTTCCACAACATGGAGTGACTCCGTTTGTGGCAGACCCGTTGCCATTCAGGTCAAAATGCTCTCTATTGACTGTCCAAACTCATACCACAGGGATAAAAAAGACTGTATAATATTCTAATTATACTCAAAGGATGGAACATTACTAAAGTGAAAATATAGTCAGTGTAGTGATATCTGTCAGGGGAAAGTTCATTCTGTACCAGTCTGGAAGGTGTCTGTTGCAGTCACATGACCGAAATAATACAAGTGTTTGAAACTGAGGCCTCAGAGTTATGTAATAAACATATCTATAACTCAAAGGTAATAATAATAACTTATTAATAACTGCACCATTAGAATGGTCCATTAAGACATTCATAACTCCCATGGCAGTCCTTTGCAGGCCATTTGCAAAGGATTGTGGGATAGGGCAGAGGTCAGATACTCTAATAAGGAGCACACAGACCACCAAGGTTGAGCAGCAAGCTTTATTGATAAGAGGACGCTGGTTCAGAGACATGGCAAAGATCTGTCTCAAAGAGCTATGTCTAAGCCTCACCAAGGTCCTGTGGGCTAGCATGGCCTCCATGGACCCATCTATTTCCCGCTGGACCCCCAACAAGACCCCCCTCCCTGGTGCCACACACCCCCAGAGCATTCCAGGAAATGATCCAACATTATCCAAACATGCTGTCCATGCAGGGTTTTGTTCTGGTTTTGTCCCGGTCCATAAACACTCAGCTGATCGAAGTCTTAAATGAGGATCATATAAGTCGATTAGTTGAATCAGGAGCTGTAGAACTTAGCAGCTACAAAATCCTGCTGGCACTTCTGGAGAGGAATGCAGAGATATGTGATTCGGTGGGGGGAGGGGTGGGGCGTAAATGTTGTTTAAAATGTAGTTCAGTAACATTAGTGGAAGCCCCTTGTGGAGAATTCAGGTGGCGAAACACCAGGTGTCTCCACCCTGTGGCGCCGCTACCCTGGAAACGGTTGAAGTCGGTGACAGTGTGTGGGACTTACCACTCAAGCACCGCCCACAAGCGTCCCAACGTGTACAGGCAGTTTGCCGTCTATTTCTGTCCTAGAGCGAAATCATGTCAGCAGATTAGTTTTTGAATTTTGAATTTCACGGGCGTTTCTACATGTCCCAGAGGGACGGAGGGGAACATCCACACGCAAACTAACACATGCTCAACTCCACTCATTCCTGTCCATGGGCCGGCCTCCAGGTCACCACGGCAACGGCTCCCCAGTGTAGTGCAGAAATCCCCCATGATCCTTTTCGGTCAGCCCACCGATCACCGACAAGACAGACGAGATGCTCTCTTCCGTACTCAGAGGGGCCTAGAGGAGCAGAAGAACATTGTTGCAAGAAGACTCACCAGAAACTTTTCTCCTACATTCATTAATTCCTTCCACTCTCACGGCTGGTTGCTCCTCTTCACCAACATACAGCACGGATCAAACCGGAATGTTTCTGCTTTTAGCGGTAGAAGCAGAACCTGACATACTGACAGCACAGAGCTGAGTAAGATGAGCTGAGAGACTGAACCTGTGGTAAACACTTCACAGCACATTTCTTTAGCCCCACACACTGGATAGCCTGTTGTTAAAAGGTCGGATCCGGTTCATCGCTCTCTAAAATACGGAAAATTGAGGAAGAATTACACTTAATGCAATTTCATGAGCAGCAAAGTTGGGGGAAGTGCTCCTTAAAAAGTCCAGCCTAATTGCATTTTGTGGACTGGGTTTATGGAGAGAAAGGATGTTCTGCAGCAGAAAGACCAATATAGTTATAACTGGGAACAATCAAAACAAGATTTTGCAGCATTCTGTCTCTCTCTCTATTCAGCTCGGCCCGTCTATTTCGAATCGCAATTACAATAGCAACAAGCAGTGTGGGTGTTTGAAGAAAAAAAGATTAATTTGAATATAATGGTTGCTTAATTACTTCTCTCGCCCTGCTGGAAATTATCAGCACCCACGACAAAGATGGAAAAAACCAGGTTATTATATAAAGAAAGGCGGGAAATAAGGCTACAAACTGTGTCTTCCTGAGCGTGGAACTCCAACACCCACGTCTGCAGAGAAAATAGAGCCCCCTGAGCCACACTCTGAGCTGGGCTCAGGAAATACAAACCAGGGTCCAAGACCGGAACAAAAGGCTGAACCGGAGCTGAACAGCCATGAAAAATAACTAATTATTACTTCACTGTCGGTTTATAGAACAGAACAGAACTCCTGAGACACGGAGCAGTGTCATGGGAACACTGGTCACCCATGATGGCACTGTGGGCGTTGGGGTGTCCCCATGTTTTTGTAAACGGGGGTTGATGTTGGAGTTCTTTGGGAAGGGGGAGTGGTCTGGCTGTGGGCATGGTTTGGAGAGGGGGTACTTTGGGTGTGGTGTGAGGGGGGCAGTGTGGGTGTGGCTTAGAAAGGGTGAGGGGTCTGAGTGTGGATGAGATGTTGTCATGGGTGCGGCAGGGGTGTTTTACCTGAGGCCCCCCCATGTCAGTGCGAACCCAGCCGGGGTGCAGGGCCATGCACAGGATCCCCTCGTCCTGCAGGTCCACCGCCATGCAGCGGGACAGCATGTTCAGCGCAGCCTGGGAGGGGGGCACACAGTGTGGGAGGGGGGAGGCATCCAGGCTAATGTGGCTAATGAGGCAAACAGCCCTGCTGCAGAGCACTCTGGCTGTAGGCTGCTGGAGTCTGCTCCCAGGTACATTACATTACACAACCTTAGATGCTCTTTTCCATAACGACTTACAAAGGCATCCGCCTGATAATGAGTAATAGCACCAGACCGTAGCTAGCCACATTTCTACACTAGCAATTACCTAAGCAGCATCGCTAAGCAACGGTGCAAAACGATTATGCCAGTCCAAGAGCTCTCAAATGGGATTCAGGTTCAGTCTGAGAAGGCAAGTCTTTGGAAGGTAATCAACAACAGGGCTGTCCTGACATCAGTGGGGAGTGAATTCCACCACTGGGGGGGCTTGGTGCAGAGAGACATTAAAGAGTGACTATGCCAGGAGGGTGAAATCTCATGGCTCTGCATTACAGGCCCAGCTCCCTAACCATTACACTACACTGTAACCTCTGAGCTACAAGCCCAGCTCCCTAACATTACACTACACTGTAACCTCTGAGCTACAGGCCCAGCTCCCTAACCATTACACTACACTGTAACCTCTGAGCTACAGGCCCAGCTCCTAACCATTACACTACACTGTAACCTCTGAGCTAACCATTAGCCCAGCTCCCAACCATTATACTACACTGTAACCTCTGAGCTACAAGCCCAGCTCCCTAACCATTACACTACACTGTAACCTCTGAGCTACAGGCCCAGCTCCCATAACCATTACAACTACACTGTAACCTCTGAGCTCTGACAGGCCCAGCTCCCCTAACCATTATACCACACTGTAACCTCTGAGCTACAAGCCCAGCTCCCTAACCATTATACTGCACTGTAACCTCTGAGCTACAGGCCCAGCTCCCTAACCATTACACTACACTGTAACCTCTGAGCTACAAGCCCAGCTCCCTAACCATTATGCTACACTATCGCCCTGTAACACTTCCATGACTGTGCCATGGCTGTGGATTTCCAAATCCTCTAAATGCTTTCAGCAAACGAACATTTACATAAACAGATATCACAGCCCCATCTCCGCTATCTCAAAAGGACCTTTGTGTGCCTCTGATGCCAGAGCAGTAGACCCCACCACATCCACCTGCAGGGGCTCCCAGACCGGGCCCTGTGGGCCCAATGAGTAGGCCAGCTCTCAGTCCAACCAGCATTGCACCCGTTAAACTGAGACTAGCTCATTATGCTCTTATTGCGTATTTTCCTGGAATCCCACCATATGCCACAGTTTTACCACTTTCTGTAAATACTCCCAGAGCTTACTATTAATAAAGACATGATTTTTTAATGTAAACCTCACACAGACAATAACTGCCATTTCACTGGCAAATAAATACAGAGGTCACATGGCTATGCTTTGAATTACACATCTGTGTGATTGTTATATTAATAACGAATTGGTGCAAGTATTTGTGGAAAATGGTACGACCGCGGAAATACAGCCCTGATTGTCCACTGAGGAATGAGTTAGCCTCTTAAGGCCAGATTTAGTCAGAAGTAGCTACAGGGGCCGTGAATAAAAAGTGTCCCACATTCACAGCCCAGGGCTTTTAAACACATCAGCTCTCAGACAGCTCAAGCTTTCAGTATCTGTTGTGCTGCAGCAAATGATTACTTCAGAGAGGAGTAACTTTTTTAAAAGCTAAGTTGTTTATTTCATTAGACGGGAGAAATCCGTGAGGCCCTGACTGTTTAAAGTGTGGACAACTGGTCACAGAAGACAAACCATTTGCTGTAAATGAATGGAGTTGAATGACAGAGCAAAAGCCAGTGAGCCAAACCTGCAATGTTTTAAAATTAATTTACAAAACTTTCCTTTTCAGATTAAACATTTTCCCAGTCATATACGTTTGGATATTTATTTTAAGTTTAGACATTTTTTTTATATTTATGCATTTAGTTGACACTTTTATACAAACATTAATTTATGTAATTACTATTCCCATATAAATATACATCCATGTTATAATATCACACAATTGACTATGTACTGATGCATTTCAGGTTCAATTCCAAGTCCAACTTTCAAGGTTACAATGGCAGTGTCACATCTAGGAATCAAACCTGTAACCTCTTATGTTACAAAGCCAGTTCCCTAACCTTTATGCTACACTTGCTACAAGATAAACTCAGGTATAAGTAGGTGGTTCCTAGGTGAAAAGGGACTGTGCTCTACCTACCTTAGAGGTCCTGTAGGGGTACCATTTGAAGGTGCTGGCCCGGTCGCCCCAGTAAAGCTCGATGGACCCCAGCAGAGAGTGATGTTGATGAACGGCTGCCCTGTGGATGCCCATGCCGGTGCCCCGGGCGGCTGCCCTCTGCAGCAGGGGCAGCAGTGCCTGAAACCCAGGGCACCTTGGTAACGCCCTGATCTGCCACACTCCGTCACCGTGGTAATGGTCACATGGTCGAGGTTGTTGTGAGTATTTACAGTTACTTCCTCATGTTGTCTGGGCTGGAACAATTTGCCTACAGCCTACATTAGCACTTAAAGGTCTGGGCTATCCCACCATGGCCAGGAGTCTACTGTGGCCTCTCCCTGTCCCAGGTGTAAACTGGCCCAGGGTTTCACCACATTTGCTCCCAAGGGGTTACCAGCTGAGGCCATTTAGACTGACACCTCTTTGCCATTTGTCATGGCAGTGGTAGCATCGCTAATGCTGTTTGCATTAACAATGATTTTGTCTTGTACTTGGTTGGAATAGTTAGCGCTTTTGGAATAGCTGGAGTAATTAGCCCATGAAGTTAAAACTTTAACTTTAATTAAAACTTTAATAGCATGTCTGATTGTCCCTGCTCAGGGAGAGTTCTTTGTCGGGTCTGTATCGCCGGTGTTCATTTAACTGGGTGGATGCTCTTATGTTCCTCTTGCCCAAATCGCTCTGAATAAGAACGCCTGAAAAACCTTCAATTTAACACAACCCACACCGCTGCGCCTACCTGCAAATCAGATGTTACATAATTTTCAGGCTATTTACACCACATCAATAACGACAAGGAGAGTTCAAGACTTCAATTACATTAACTGCTCTTCCCTGGTGTTTGAAAGGATACTGTCATCCTGAAATATAATTTAACACAATCTTACACAGCTCCCTGTCCCTACAAATATGATACCTGAATAATTGCATAACAAAACCTTATCAATGTTCTGATGAGACACAGAGAACGGCTTCCATATTAAACAGGACTAGACGTGCCGCGTTATGGAGGCCCTGCTTGGAAACTCTACTGTGGTTGTTTGCTAGGTGCTCTCTATGCAATTAGAAACGTTTTTTATCATCCAATTTAAACACAGTTTATCCTTTTATCTGATTGGCTGCACATTTACCTCTGTTTATTTTTGGCTTACTGGTTATTCCCTGATTAACATCCATGGTACTCTGTCAATACGGCCCTTGTTCTGGCAGGTTCAAAATATGTTATTCACAACATAAACTTTGTCATGACAGTCTGGTATGCAGCTCTTTATAACAAACTTCAACCAAATTACAAGGAAAAGAATTACAATTTCTCATCAACGATTTGTGCAAATGAATGGTGCAAACCTTGGTAACCATGAGGGGAGCAACAGAGTTGGTGTGGAAGTTCTCGAGCATCTGCTCTGCCGTCACGGTTTCGAAATCGGCGATGACATTGATCCCGGCGTTATTGATGAGGCAGTTGAGGCCCTCCCCCTGGACGATAGCGTCCACCTCTTTGGCAGCTTTCTCTATGCTGTCCTGGCTGACCACATCTGCACAGAGGGGCAATAACCAAAGCATTCTGCAGATGTTTAACTTGCATGAAAGGGAAATAACTACAGAATGTCCAGAGAAGTAAAAACAACCATTAACTCAAGTTGCTTGGTTGAAGTCTTGGTGACAGTCTTACCAAGTGTGATTATGTGGACATTTGGGTATTTTCCAGCCAAATTCTGTAGTTCCTACAAAAATGAGAGGGAAAAATACAAAAGTAAGCACAAAGGACTTACACTCTCAAAATTTCTAAATATTGTTTCAAACTGTGTACACGTGGAAGTAACAGACTGACGTCATTTATGATGGAGTTATGAAATATTAAAATGGATGTTAAAAAAAACCATGTCACTGTTAAAACGTAATATGCTGTGTGTTTTTTTTTGGCATGTGGTCAGAGCACATGCGCGTTATCTCGGCATCTGTCAAACGGAGATGTATTCGCTCTCTGAAAATATTCTACGGTGCCACATTACAAGACCCAGTTGTTTATTTTAATATTGGATTTACGTCATTGAACAAGGCAAATTATACAGCTGGTGTGTTGGTAACGGCTGCGCTAATGTGTCATGCAGCTCTGTGCTCCGCGCGCTGGGAGACTGCACGTTCTTAAGAGGCTTATTTACCTGGGCTCTGCTCGGGTCTCGTGCAGTGGCGATTATTTTACCCGGAGAGAAGCTTCCAGTCGCCAGGCTCTCAACCATCTGCAGACCGAGGCCTCGGCTGGCGCCGGTAACCATAACCGTGCGACAGTTTTTAAATGCGCTGCTCATAGCTTTACGATTATAGAAATGTCTGCAAAAATAACTTGGAGTGCACAAGCGCGCGGTGGCACGAGTATACTCTGTTCTCCACCTTTACTTGGCCCGTGTCGCAGCGAGACGAATTATGGACGTCCGCAGAAGGTTTGACGTAAGAGACGCACGTTGTCACATGAGTTGGGAACGATTAAGCTTCCTCGGTGTCTGTTAGAGTTTAACAACCGTAGTATCTCTTCACTGTCGTGTTGCTTTCAAGTGGATTTAAGAACTGGACAAACAAAAGCTATTGCACAGTTGTGATAATAAAATGATGTTGTTTTTGTATTCCGGGAACCCTACAATACTGAGGGATTACATGACGAACAAAAATCGAAAATCTTGCAGTATCCTAAAGGTTTATAATACGTTTTGTCACCAGCCACATTGAGATATGGCCTCCACTTTATTTTATTGTAAGAGCCAAATAAATTAAATAAATTAGTGATGTTTTTATTTATTTATTCTATTTTAACAACAAGCACAACACTGAAGTGAAATGTATTTTTTTTTATTGATGGCAGCATTTTTTAGGCTAAAGAGAAATTCGACTCGAGAAAAATCACCACTCACAAACACACACACACACACACACACACACACACACACACACACACACACACACACACACACACACACACACACACACACACACACACACACACACACACACACACAGGGCAAGTGAAAATATAGAAAATGAATTCAAGGGAAATTCCTGGTCACAGTGCTCGGTGAGGAGTGACTAACAGAGAAAGGGAAAATTAGAAAGCATGGAAGATCCCAGCTGTCCCTATTGTGCATTCATTTCGACCATGAAACTATTATGCATCTGGATAACACAAAAAGTCTTTCATAAGAATTACATAAATCACCCATTAAGCACATCATGTCCTATGTCACCATCTATACCAGAAGCAATGTTGCTGTGACATCCCAAATAAAATTGTCGTCACGCATACTATATATGTAGGGCCAGACATATTCTGTGGTTGTATCTATACACTATAACTATACATGAAGCTTGTGCATTCCTTATAATTCCTAATCAAGGATGTGGTTAAAACATACACCTCTCTGCCATTTGCTCCCCTGCAGTACTGTGTGTGGCCTGTAGGATGTAAAATAGTCACCGGCCCTCTCCTGTAGTACTATGTGTGGCTCGTAAGGAATAAAATAGTCACTGGCTCTCTCTTGTTGTCCTGTGTGTGGTCTGTAGGGTGTAATATAGTCACTGGCTCTCCTGCAGTACTGTGTGTGGCCTGTAGGGTGTAAAATAGTCACTGGTTCTCTCCTGCAGTATTGTGTGTGGCTTGTAAGGAATAAAATAGTCACTGGCTCTCTCCTGCAGTACTGTGTGTGGCCTGTAGGGTGTAAAATGGTCACTGGTTCTCTCCTGCAGTACTGTGTGTGGCCTGCAGGGTGTAAAATAGTCACTGACTCTCCTGTAGTACTGTGTGTGGCCTGTAGAGTGTTAAATAGTCACTGTTTATATTTGTGTTTGTTTCTCTCTCTTTACTTTTATTTATTTGCTGTCTTCCCTGCTTTGTTTTCAGATAACTTATCAAATATTAATAGTATGATAATAACAATATGTATTCATATGTTACTATTTTCAGTGGGCCGCAACACTTTCTGGTTAAAGAAAAGTCTCCAAATTTATCTGTGAGTGAAAGCAAGTTTTTGTACATTTGTCCATTGCCTCTCTATTGCATGTTGCTGAAAGATTGGAGTTTGGTCTCCATGGGTTGTGAACGGGGAACCCCCTCCGTCCTTCCTGCAGACCGCCGGGTGACTGGAACCTCTGTTTCCATGGCAACATCGCTAATAGTTTCTTATCGTTGCCGTGCACCACTTCTCATCACGCTGGCGGCGATCGCTGATAAAACAGTGTGTCTCGCGCAGTGGAATCATGACAGAGCGCGGCAGCCAGCACGCGAATCGCTATCCCGAGTGTACGAGTGTGACAAAGGAGGTTAGCGAACGGAAACCATTCGTTTTATATATATATTTTTTAAACTTTCACGGATCTTTTCTTCTGTCTTATCTGCAAAGAGCAACTGTTGTTGTGACAGAAGAAAAAAAATGTTGGAATTGGTCAACATTTATTCCTAGTCTTTGAAAGAGCATGTCAGGTTTTAGACCCAGATAATGTTGCGCAGTGTTGGGTGATAATTCTCATATTATCAGAGGTTTTATAAACATGCCATGCAACTCACAATGATGTGATTGAGAAGTGTTGCTGTTGTCTGGTAAGTCATTTGAATGGGCTCTGTTGCAGTTCTGACAGTACTCCCATAATACAGCATGTTACTGGAGTGATTAAGATTATTATTTCAGACAGGGGTAAAAGTTCAGAGTTTAGAGAATTAAATGAGAACTAAATGTGCAGGAGAGAAATCTTGAGCAGAGTTAATCATGATTTCTGAAAGGGAAAATCTCTAAAAGAAAAAAAAAATTCCTTTGCCATCCTCCCCCATCCAACCCAATCACCACTTTGATATAAAATTGTAAGACACCCAGACCAGATCGTCCTTTGAAGTGATTTAAATTTATTTTGCTTTTCTAAGTTTCTCAGTGTCCAGAACATCCAATTTTTTTGGTGACTTTAATCCGTTATCTGAGCTTCAGACCTTGAAACACAGAAGATTGTTTCTGCAGTGCAGTTAGGCAAGAAGGCTCATGGATTTAAAATGGTTTCATCCCTCAACAGAACACGGTTCATCACAAGCGAGAGAGCATAAGAGAAGTGTTTCCTGGATTGTTTTTGGAAAGATGGCTTTGTCGTTTTTGTGGTGGTCTACATGCAACAGTTCTGAACCAACAGCAGTGACTCCAGGAGAGAGAAAGCCGTGTCTTAATGGCCGTAAGGCCTGAAAAATGACCAAACCTCTGTGTCTTAGTGGCCGTAAGGCCTGAAAGACCACCAAATCCCTGCGTCTACAGAGGTCAAGAGTCGCCACACCCTTAATGTCCCACTTCAGCCAGGTTACTTTCTTGTTTTTAAATGAAGAAACTCTCACAACATGAAAATAGACAGCAGTGACATAGGAGTTACCCAATCTAGTTGTTAAAATCATCTTTTTATTCACTTTCATCTGCTCTTTCACTCATTTGTAACCTTATGAAAAAAACAGTCATGTCACATCTGTAATGCATGCAAAAACCAAATACATTAAAAAGCAGACTTTTGCATCTGTGCAGGTGTATGCTACTCTGTTTCAGAATGAAAATAACACATTCCGAAGGATTGTTGCTTGTCTTCACTGATGTATAACACTCAAAAAGGATGAAAAGACTAAGTTGATTGAATCCAGCACATTGTGTTAGCATCGCTGTGATTGGCTGAAAGTACTGTCAAGTGGTGGCACGGTAACTCAACCGTCCAATCGACTGGGCCGTCCCCCCATTTCGGATTTTGGGTGCTCGTTCAGGGTACTAAACAGCTGCACATTAGGAACCACCCTAGATGGTACAGTTCACCTACTTATTTGATTGATTTTGAATGTTTGTTGCAGGAAATGGTAAAATTAATACTCTCTCTGTGTTAGAGACCAGGAGTTTTCATTGTTCAGGGTGACTGAAAAGTAACTGGATACAGAACAGGCGCGGGTGTAATGGAAATTGTTTGTGTTCCTTGCCATTTTGGATCCTGTTACGAGTCTTGGCTGATGGTTCTTTTCAGTTTTTTTTCATTACCAGCTGTCAAGGTTTTGCTTTTGTGTCTGTACAAAAAGATACAGAAGAAGCAGCTGCCATCCCTGTGTATTTGGAGAGAGAGGATCATTGAGTAGAATGCAATAACCCCTTTTATACTTGCTCACCAGTCAATAGGAGTTAAAAGGCACTTAGGGTTGTTCTCACTGAAACTAAATCCCAATAAATACATTTCATTTGTTTCCAAGAATGCCCATTAAACTTTCTTGCATCTTCTCTGCTCAGATTTAACTAGATGTTTGTGTCTTTATTGGTTAAATTGATTTGGTCATCATTTGTTGATCCAGGGAAAAACTTCAATATATCTTTGTCACATAAAGTCCTTTTTTCAGTGTGGTAATTATCCATGTCTCTGAGTGTAGCTGCCTGTTCCATTTATCCTTTTGACAATTTAAAAGCTCTTAGCCTGGTCTGTAATGGTTCTCTTTGAAGACTTCTGACTCCTGACCTTTCCACTAATCCTGCTTATTTTAGGTTGCGACCTGATCAAACAAATTCAGTCCCGATAATGATATCTGTAATTCAATCAAAGCTGCCTTCAGTGGTTTACCGGCATATGCTACTCTGTGTTAGAATGAGGAGAACATGATTGCTTGCCTCCAGCAGACATTACTCCATGAAATGTATATATTTATTTGTTTTAATTTGAACTGTGTTTGTCTCAGCCTTGTTCTGTTGTCTTTTGTAAATCCCCTAAATCAACCTGCCCCTACCCCCCCTCCCCCACACATGAATTGGGACCAAATCAAACACATTTTAGCCACATTCCATCTAATGAAAACATACTTTACTACTTTTGGTGTATTTCCTGGAGACAAGCATGCATGTCCTTTGTCCAGCATTTGTGATTTTTAAATTTGGAAAAAAAGAAAAATAGCATATACCCTTAAAAAGTCAAAAGTCTTTGTGGATAGAATTATGTACGCCCTTAAAGAGATTTAGCTGTGATTTGATTCGGTCCTGGCCCCTGTTTTTGAAAGTGTCCAATGGGGAAGGCATAGTGGGGAATTTGTGTGTTGCTCAGTTGGATTGCAGAGGTCATGTTAGCCCTGCTGTATTCAAATGTTTGATTTCCCATGGTTCTTAGCTTCAGCTCTGCATGCTCTCTTCTCTTCATATTTACACTGCTATTTATAATATTTGACTGATATCATGCTACACAGTCTCTATAAATCACAAGTTGTTGAGTTGTGTTTGTTTTTTTAGCGTTTTAAATGGAGGCGGGTAGCCTGGCCGTGCATTGCATTTGTGTGTTTTGAGAGGAGGCTGTACTCTTTTCTTCCTTTTCTCTGAACGACTGGGGGGTGGGGAATGTGTGAATGCAATCCATGATTGAGTTGAACCCAGGGAAATCTCACCTGATGAAAGCATCAAAGATAATTTTACAGCTGGGAAATGACTGAAACAAGGGAGGAAGATGCTGAGGCAAGTGACAAACATTTAAAAAAATGACACTTAGGTCACAGTGGACTCATGTACAATAAAGGTCTTTCATTAAAACGGTGGCCGTGTAAGGAAGCAGTACCTCTCAGTTCCATTTTTGCATATGGAACATAAATATGAAGCTTGCAACAGCAGTTGTGTTCAGCCGTGTTTTTTTCCAACAAAGAACATTGCTATTTTGGTTTTCAGAGCAAATATTTTCTTTTCTTTATTGAACAAACGTCTCCCTTGGTCCAGTAAATACAAATTTCCATGGAACTATGCTCCATGGATTTTTTTTGATCAGCTGACCAGCATGACTTCCTGTCAGCTTGACTAATCTTGATTTCCCATTGGTTGATTGGATGTACTTGGATGAACCAGTCACACGTCTCATTGATTTATCGCTTAACAAACATCAGCTGGTATTGACGTCTCTTCCCCTTCCTTGGTCTGATTGAAGGATGTGGCTCCTATTGATCTCTCAAACATCTCCACTCTGACTGGCGGTGGGAAAGCATCTATCATTGGTTGGAAGTCCGTTTATGGTGGGAATGTACTACAGGAGCCAAAGCAAACAGAAGGGTAGCTGAAGGGGGGCTGTTAACAGTCACTATGGGATGGCTGTGGTTGTTATGGATCCCATGGCACTTTGACAGGACTGGGTTTGATTGCGTTTGTGCCGCGGGTGTTCCATCACTCGCTCTCTCAGAAAGCCCATGTCAATCTGCCCTCGTTTAATTGGTCAATCTTCTCTGCCTCACCTTTACCCAGGGACAGGGAACCCCACCTGCCTCTGCACCGCCCGCTCCACATCAATCAAACCTGACATTTCACCTCCTTATCAGGTTTCTGTCTGATTCTTCCTTTGAAGTCCAAACAGCAAATTGTCTCATGGAATCTTTGTAATCTCTGATTGAATTTTTCTCACCACATTTGTGTGATCGGTGTGATTAATATCTAATTCCTACACGTTTGACTTGTCTGACCAATCAGATTGGATTTTTTTGCACTCCTCCTTGTGACATGGCGTTACCATACTTCATCTCTCCATGTCAAACATAATGACAACCAGTGCATCGATTTCAGCAAGCGGTCAAAAGCCAGCACTTGGTCTGAACACATGAATCTGATCTGGTCATTTGTAAATCAGTGTGTGAACAGCCTCCAGAAATAAACAGATTTGAAAAGCAAATCAGATCTGATTATTAAGGGCTGTGGTCGACACCCTGCTCCAGTCGCTGAAACAAAACCATCTGTGGACCGCAACGATTTCGACGGGTTGGCAAATGGAAACAAGCCAAACCTGCATTGTGTTTATATACATCTGAGGGAAAAATACAGTTGTTTTAAACAACATTAATTGAGCTATAGAAATAATAAAAAAACCAGCATACACATAAGGACTGCTGCTTTGCGACCACTTTCCTAAGCCTTGGACTCATTACTGTCTCTCAGGGTGGTGGTATGTAAGCAGCTGTCAATGGTGTTTGTGCAATGAACTTTTGAGTATTTTTGGAAGAATAAAAAAATCCAATACCTTATAATTATTAACCCAGTTTACAAGAGTTTGACGCCTCCTGTATCATTACGGCTTGGCGGCTTCCTACCCATCGGTCCATAATGGGGATGGAACAAAGGCTGCTGGGAGTGTCTGTCATTAGACGCACAAAAGAGATCTGCCGCCGCGCATTCAGCAGCTAAGCGGAGTGACATGCAGTAATCGCCCAGGGTTTCTTTATACAGCCCATAGTTTGCGAGCTGCAGAGCCATAAACAGGCTACCATTATCTGGGCTACATTTCTCCACATCCCAGGGTGGCTGGAGAATGCTTATTATGGCCATTGTTTTTTTTTCCTCCAATGGACCAGGCCTTCTGCATACACTGGAACAGTGCCTTAACAGGATGCAGACCGTGGGGCCCATCCACACACTGGATCAGTGCCTTAACAGGATGCAGACTGTGGGGCCCATCCACACACTGGAACAGTGCCTTCACAGGAATACTTACCCAGCAGTCTAATTCACTCTTGAATTGATGCTGGCCATGGTGTCTGTCTTGAACACCGTCTCTCTCAAAAACGTTTCCTTCTCTCTGGCACTGCTCAGGTTGCCCTCAGCATGTGATGGCGCCTCGATTTGTCTCATCGATTACCTCCAGTGACCTTGATCATGCCATGCATACGCATGTATCTCTCTCTCGCTCTCTCTCTCTGTCTGCATATGTCAGCACTTCTGTTTCTTACATCTTTTTTTAATCTTGTTCCAGTTTTCTTTTTGCAATTGCCAGGACTATTGTCATAGTAAAGGTCAGTTCCCAAATGGAAACACATAAGCTTTTGTGATCTTATTCATAATGAAAGGTCTTCAAAACAACACCCCCCCCCCCCAAAAAAAAAAAAAAACCCTTACTGAATGTCAGGCTCATGTCTGTTCTACCTCAGCCAAAGTTGGTCACATGGTCCCCTCAGGTGGCATTGGAATTCCACATTCTGCTGGCACAGTGACTTTGGCGGCACTCAGGTGTGTTTCAGGTATCAGACGGTGTCACCTTGTGTCGCCATGGTATCGTGCATCCCATTGACATTAGAAAGCTGAGACTCTTTGGAGTACAGTGTTGTGCCTCTGGACGTTGGGGTGAAAGGATTCATCCCCATAACCTCACCATCTCATCCTCTCTCCTCGACTGGCTGTAGCACTATACTGTCAGCTCCAGTTTTGGGCCAAATATTTTGTATTATTCAGTTATTTTCCCTTTCATTTTCCATATGCAGTCATAAATACAGTGCAGGGAAACAGTCAAGAAAAAAAACATATGAATTAGATCATGTGCATGACTATCAGAGGAGAGAGGAAAAACAAACAAATTAATAGATATAGAGGAACAAAACAAGAACAACAAATAACAAAAAACACAGCCAGGCAGTATAACATTGTAATGATTGCACACTCTTGGAAAAAAAGGTTCCATCAGGGTTCTATGTCCCCCTGCAGGAACCTGTGAGGGTTCTGCTTAGATACTGACTCCTCTCAAGGGTTGGATCGTGTAGAACCTTATCTTCAGTATTGAAGCAAAGAATTCTTCAGAGATATGAGCATCTAAGAGGAACCTTGAAGAGTTCTCATGGGTGGGGGTGGGTGCCACACAGAACCTGTTTTTAAGATTGTAGACTCAGGACTCATATGTGTGAAAATGTGTCATAGATGGCAGACCAGACAGACATGAAGCTAATGCTACAACTGACCAGTACATGTGACTGACCCTCCCTCAGTGGTCCAGAGCAGCTGAGACACTGACCAACGTCCAGCACAAAATGAAACTCATCTCATTGGACATTGACTGCTCCACCCCTGTCCCTGTTCAGTAATTCACCTGTCCAACAGTCACTACATTTTACGCTTCACTTATTTCCGCACCATTTGATTCCATTTGTTTATATAATTGTGCCGTCCTAATCTTTATCTTGCACTCCTCTTTACCGTTGCTAGATTGTGTATTTTAGAGCTGTTTAGGAGACGCTTGTTGGTTGGTTTGTTTGCTGCATTCATTTAAAGTACCCTTGACAGGTTAATGAGCAAGTTCCCAGCTGAATCGCCTGGTTAAAAATTATCGGTGGACGTTTTTGCAAACACTCTCTTTAATTCAGCCTTCTTTTCATTCTAACAGAGGTTTCCTCCATTTCCCTGCATTGAACCGGGTAATTCCTGTCATTCATACCTGTTAGCCACAGTGGCTGTTTACCAGCTTGTAATGGACTTCCGAACTCAATCTCCACCCACCCCCGCAGTCTGTGGGAGTCACTTTGAGGCAGTAGCATTATTGATTTGCTCTTTATAAGCCACTATTGGCCCCCCAGCCCAGCTAATTGTTCTCTCCCCCTCTGGACAGAGGTGCCCTTAACTGCTGTCCAGCCTGCTCAGGGTAGGAGGCGAGGAGGGGGGACGGGGGGGGGAGCTGTAGCTGAATCTTCCTTCTGTTCTGCCTCGTGCCACAGATCCAGCATCTCTCTGTCTCTCTCTCTGTCTCTCACACACACTCCCACACACACACTCTCTTTCTGTCTATCTCTTTCTGTCTCTCTTTCACACACACACACACACACACACACACACACACACACACACACACACACACACACACACACACACACACACACACACACACACACACACTCTCTCTCTTTCTGTCTATCTCTCTCACTGGCTTTCTCTATTACTCTCTTTCTCTCTTTCACACCCTTCCAATGTTTAGGAGAGAGAGCCTGGATGGTTTAGTCTATCTTCTAAACCTTTTCACAAAGTGTTACAGTGCAGCCCATTCCACATTACTGCAGGTTATGCACAGAAAGGGTCCAGTCAGCTGCCTCACCTGCATGTTCTTTACTTCTGCAGAATGATTTTATGTGTTCTCATACTCTCCTACACAGAGCTCAACATCCAACAGGGGAGAGAGAGAGAGGGGGGTTAAGGGCCAAAATCAATACAAAATCTTATAATTTATAGATATTAATCATTTTAATAGATTTTGCAAGCATCTAAACATGTAGAAGAGATTAAAAAGGAAAATGTGATATTAGAGACTGGGATAAAAATAAGTGAGTTTATTGTATACATAGCAAGTTATTTTGTCACATGGAGCCCCTTCCGGGGGCTACCACTAGGTCCAGACCTGCAGTTTAGGAAGTCCCTTCTGGAGAGAAGCCCCCTTTCTGTGGACCTGATCTCTGGGCTTGGTCCCTTCCTTCCCCCTGGGGTGTAACCATGCTGGAGGTTCAGTGCCATGAGGCCAATCACCGTGTCTGCATTTGACCCCCTCCCTGCTGGTGCTGCTGTAGGGTTTATGTGTTTGTCTGCCCCGGACTCACAAAGACAAACAAAACAAAGCTGGTTCAGGCGGGAAAACTCAAGATGGAGTCTCTCTCCATTAGCGGACAGCCAGCTGAATGTGCCGGCATGGTCCGTAGCATCGGTGGAGTTCACAGCAATCAGACAGTGGCGGCAACAGTCTTTACTGCACCATGCAGAGTCTGTTTAAGTGACTGTGTGAGTGTAAGCACCAGCGCTGCTATCGCAATGCTTTTGTGTGTTTTGTTCTTGGTTTTTGTTTTCCACCACCATCGGATTCTCCTCTCTCTCTCTTTTCTGTCTGTCACATGGGGAGATGTGTCAGACCCCTCCCCCCATCTCTCCTTTCATTTGGTCATGTGATTGCTTGCTTTGGCAGGGAGACCCTGAAAAGGAGAGACTCCCATCGAAAATTAATGCAATGCAATAATTAAGACATCAAATTAATACAATGTGATCTTAAACCAAAATTACAGCGATTCCCTGACTGAAATAATTAACGCATAATGCACACACTGATGCAGGTTTTAAAAATTCCATACAGAGGAGGATGAAAGGATGTACCTGCAGGCAGTTCCAGTGTTCCCAGTGCAGTTGATGACGGCAAAAACTGCTCCCCTACCTGCACTCAAAAACAGCTTATAAATAGCACCGGAGTGGGATTCTTTACTTACAATCATTGGGGGACTTTTTCATCAGACAATACAGAGCCATTACCTGCTGGCTAAAACACCATTTGGTGCTATAGTACCATAAATGGTTCTATACTGCAGATTCACTGTTGATGTTTTTTTCTCAGAATGTGGGCCGAAGCGGTCCTCTGCCTGAGGGAGCAATTTGAAACTGAGAGCCGCAGCACCCGCTGTGAGGTTTGGGGGTGTCTCAGGGCTTGAGAGCGTATTTCAAGCCACTGATTGGCTAAAGTGTCCACTCGCCTTTGCTTTTCCCAGTCCTAAATTGGCTGCTGATTGAAAGTAAACCACCACAACCCTGCGGTTAGACACGTAGAGGCTAAGATCTCTTCACCTGGTCCTGCAGCCTTGTCTTCCCTCTTCATCAAGCCGTACGGTGGGATAGATTCAATCAAACACACTTAGGGGGCATATTTAGCAACGCCTTTAGCACGTGTTAAAGTTATTGCATTTGCAATTACAGTGACAAGATTTTTGATTGGAGCAAAAAAATGACCTCAGTCAATGACATGCTCTCTTACTATTTTTGCACCACTATTACATGTACTAAATGCTGTACTTAATCTCTTTTTGGACACATGCAATTCAATCTAAACAGACTTTTCATTAGAGTTTAAAATTTCTCCAATAAGTGTTTTATCATTTATTGGAAACACACAAGCATGTGCTTTTGGATGTGTTTTTTTTTCCTTTTTAAATAGAAATAGCTTACGCCCTGAAAGAGACTGAAATCCTCTCTGTCTGAGCTGCAAATGTCCTTAAAGAGACTAAGTGCATTTGACTGAATGTATTTCACTTTCTGTTTGGAGAGTCTGACTCGCAAGCTGCGCTCTGAAGGTCACGGTGGGTCGTGTGCTTGCCGTTGTTATGTAATCTGCATCCGTATGGAAAGGAGATGAGGTCTGTGAGGTTTAAGAAATTCCTGCCAATCTCTCCAGCTGTGTCCTGCTAAAAAAAGCAATATCATAACACAATGCCAGAAATGCAGACAGCAGGAACGATCCCCGCAAGCAACACAGAAACTTGGCGGGGGATGGGGATGAGGAGGGTACTGTTTTCATCCACACTGAGCTGATCCTAAGAGTCATTGAAGAAACCGAACTTTTCAAGCTCCAAGAAAACATCAAACACAGGTCTGAGTTTGGCTTGATGCTGAATCCAGAACTTTCCATCACTGTAAAAAAATAATAATCGTTGCCGAGAGCGAGTTTTTTTTTCTTTTGATGAAAATAGACGGAATTGGGATTTACATTTGCCCCATTGGCAGGTTCTCACATCAGCCTTGAGTGTGTGCAGAAGCAGCCAATCAAACATAACCCTTTGGCATCTCTGTGCGACTTGGAATTTAAATCAGAATCTCTGTGTGGAAGCATCGGGATGTCTCACAGCTAACCTGACTATGAAACAAGGAAGACAGGCTGTAAGAGGCAGACAGGCATGCGCCGTCACGACTATGAAATTTCAGTTAACCGATAGTTGTGTGGCTAATAACTGCTATGAACGGTATTATCGTTAGGGTCGGGTGGATAGGGGAGGGGTGGGTGGTGTTAACTAAGTAATCGTCACAACTACACAACTGTTAAATAGACTATTTAAAGCTTCAAAACTGTTCACTTATTGAGAACTCCATCTCCACACCGCTGTAACCCGGCGTTGTTCCATCAAAGCACGCCTGCTGTTAGAGAAACAGGCGCATTAATTCAGCACAGGCAGATAGAGCACGCTTTAACATGTTCACGTATTTTTTAAATAGGCTGAAAGGTACCAGCCAGTTGGTTAAATTCAAAGAATTGACTTTAACTCTTCCCAAGAGGGGAGGGGAGCAAATATGCAAGACAACTTTTTCACTTAAAATGAAAATGACGTATGTTTAACGATGCGTCACTGCGATACAGACAGTGATGGAAATGTTATGGTGTGGAAATCGAAATTGTCGGTAAGACTGTTGTATGGAAGTCGTGACAGCCCTACATATAGAATCTGTTATATCAATGCCATATACAGTGTGAAGTAATAGTCATTTGCGCTCTTGTTTTTACACTCTGTTGCTTGGCAATACGTTTTGGTCTGGGGAAAAAAATATTCACTGAAGCCTTCAGGTAACGCATGCAGCGGGACATTTATTTAGGATGCGGGATTTAGCTCTGTGATTGGCTGCTCGAGCTGTTTAGCTCTGGGATTGGCTACTCGAGCTGCAGCCACGCCCTTGTCGAACCTGACTGCAGGTCTCCATAAGCTACACTTTAATTGAAACAATTAAAATATTTTGATGTCACTGATATAAATACTTAGATCTTGTGGACTGTGGAAGTCAAACAACATTGACTAATCTCCATTGGAAATTCTTAATTTTAAAACTAATTTTCATGCAGATGTTTGATTAAAATGCTGTATTAATATTTTGCAATTGATTTTTTTTTTTTTTTTTTTTGGGAGAGGTTGGGTGAGGTCGATTTTCTGAACTTGCCCTTTATATTCATGTTCTGACTGGCTGATATTGTGCAATTATATTGTATCAATAAACTGTGTGACTAAACTTGCCGTAAATGGCCCATTTGTTTTGAAACCTGCTCACACAATTCCCCACAGTTTAATAAAGTCCTGCCATTTAAAATGAAAGCTCCTGCTGCTGTCCTAAGCCATTCCCAGTCTGCTGCGAGCAAGCCAGGCCTGGCTGCTGATGCAGGTTTATTCATAACCATAAAACTAAAATAATAAACTGCTGCTGCTGCTTCGCCGGGGGCCAGTGTGTGACATCATTCCTGGTGACCTCTTCCATGGCCCCATTTCCATATAAGCATAACCCTTTAGCGCTCGTGTGATTCAAGGCAAATTGCAGCATGATCTTTACAGAACAAGCAAAACCCATTGCTTGTTCCCCCCTTAGACCATGCATTGCATGCGGTTATTGGAAATCTGTCTGTTTTTGAAATATGAATTTATTGTGGGAACACAGAGAGTTTTTGGAGCTTGCTAGGTACTGGCGTCGATAAATCAGTCTGTGTTTTTGTAAAGTGAGACACGGCAGGCTTAGTGGGGACCACAGTCTTTTCAGACCGTAGTCAAAGGATAACATGACTCAGGTGAGACTTGAATTACGTGGGACAACACAATTCAGGTATGGCAATAGACTTAGATCATGCAGGAGGCAAAACATACAGCTTCTGGGTCTGGCTCTTGGAGACCAAAACAGGTTCTGCTGTCTGTACATTCTGTGAAAGATCAGTTGGAAGTTCAGTAGCCCTGAGGAGGTAGCGTGAAAAGTTTACAAACGATCTGATACGGTTTCCCCGCTCCAGTTCCTGTCTCTGGCTTTTCCTGCATTTTCAATCAACGTTTTGTCTGAAAATGTCAGCCATGATTAAATGCATTTTTTAAACTCACAAATGGTTTGATGAGAGCATCAATGACCAGTGATGGATGATTGCATCTGACTGTTATTCAGATTTTAGGGTCATTAACATTGTTGCTAAGATTAACGTTTCCAAGACATTCCGTATTTAACCGCTGTAGGTCAGTCGGTGTATCAGTTTCCACTTCCTGTGACAGGAAATTCAATTGCTGGTAGAGAATTACATGTTGGTGATCTTTTCATTTACACCAACCTGTGTCAGAGGACTACATTTCATTACAGTAACAGTTGCACAGCCGACCCTAGCTGTGGATCGGACCGCACAGTTCTGGCTTTACCTTGAGTTTGAATTTCACAGGCAGGCATATTAAAAAAAGCGAGCAAACACAGAAAATCATTAAAACTCAGAGGAGCACAAAGCACAATGAGGCCTCGTGTGTCGAAGCACAAAAGACTATCAGAAAAACCAGAATGATAACAGAGTCCATTTGTTTTGGGAAGAAAAGGCTCGGTTAGGAAAAAAAGGGGAATTCTCTGGTTTGAAATTTCCTGTGAAAGAATCATCTCTTTGAAATGCAATCTGATTCATCAGTATTGATATAGTGTTGCTTTATCAAGGTCTAAGTTTAATTAAGATTCTGCGGGACGAGAGTATAATCTTTTGCAGTAGGGCACGGTGGGGTCATTGAACAAAAAATGACATACAGTAAGGCACTCATACTTCCTACTCAGTTCAGAATTAGCATCTACACATGTATGAAGTGTGTTTAATTTGTTCACTGGCAAAGTTAACGGCTTTACCAGACCGATCCAATTTTGTGATCAAAGATTAAACAATCAATGCATTCCGACATAATTTTAAGCCCTCTTGTAATTGATGAATCGGTCCATCATGACTCGGATGTGGTCAATAGACTTTGTTTCATGGTGGGCGGTAAAACCTGATCAAGTTCTTATGTTCATGGTCACTGAGTTACAGACATTTCAGTTACTTTACATCCTGGCATTTCCAGCGTAACTGGCAGAGTTCACATTTCTACTCACGATCCATTTACACCCCTGGACATTTCCTGTAGTGGTGTATTACTACTTGCCTTACAGAAACTGGTGCCCTTGAGATGTTGGGTTATCAATGTGAACCCAGTTTTCAGCCTTTGTCAAACACAGTAGCAATGCTACACTCCCTAAGTGAAGACTCCAGAGGACGGTCTTCTAAAGGGTGCCATGGATTATTATGGAGAATACTAGCTGGCCTTTATGTCACTGTGTGTGCAGCTGAGTGGAGCTTGGAGTAAGATGTCAGATTTATGGGCCTGTGGGTGCTGTAAAGAGCAAAGGCTTGTGGTCGTGTCCCAGTTGGGGGTTCTGCAGCTGGGCTGTCCAGCTCCCAGCTGTGCCATTAGTGGCTATGGCCTGGGCTCCACATGGTGAGGCAACAATTAGCTGTGTCTCACTGGGACAAAACATGGGGTTGGCTGAGGTCCAGATTCATCAGTCGCTCTATAGCGACCTCCACTGGCTGTTCAGGTCCCTGCAGGTTTGTGAATGGAGCATGATGTTGACTCTGTATAGGACATCAGGTGACCAGGGTGGTGACTGCAGAGTGAAGTATGCTGGAGGCTGATTGGTGAATCAGAGGATTCTCTGGGCGTGGCTTCTGGTGGAGATGATTATGTAATTCAGTTTGGGTGGGGAAAAGGGAGGAAAAGTAAGACAATTAAAATATGTCAACGTATTCACTGATGAATGAATGAATGAATGAATGAATGAATGAATGAAACCTTCATTGCTAATTTGCTTTGCACACATTCAGAAGTAAAAGGTAAAAATGTACCTTTGAGCACACTCAGAGTCAACGACCCAGAAGTGGCTTGTGTACAGAATGCTGCGTATGTCTGCCTCGACTGGCTTTCCCATTCAGCAAGTTTATAACGCTCTCACACGGCCACTGAATGTGTCCTTAACATCCAAAACTGTAAATAAAATTGCAGCTGGGTGCCTGGGACTGGGATAACGGTGGAATTGAGGCCCTGTTTATTTATTATTTTTTTCCAGAGGAGGCCACACTAAGGAGCACAGAGAGGAGCCACACCCCTACAGTGACTGATGGAACACTGGGTCCTCTCTTCTGTCCTCGTCAATTTAACGACTCGCCCGCTGGCAAGGAGTACGTACAAATCAATGGCTTCCGTTAACAGGCTAAATTACCAAAAAAAAAAGGAAAAACGGAGGCGCTAAGTGGGGGCTTGCGTCTGTGGAGCTTCCCAAGCTCTCCCTCATGTGACTGAGAGAGAGAGAAAAGAAAGAAAGAAAGAAAGAAGAGACATAGAACTGTTTGTGGGACTTGTGTCAAATTCAGAAAGAAACTGAAAAAGCGAAAAAGCCAGGGTAAGCATTTTGCAATAAAATCTTTTTTTTTAATGTGAATCATCCCTACTCTCAGTTTGGTTCGGCTGTATGCGAAACTTGGCAATGTTTTGGCATGTGCCACCTTCAGCAAATGATGACGCTTGCATGTGTGCGCTGAAATAAAATCAAACAATCAGGTTTATTTGCTTACAGATAAATGCTGAATTGTAACTCATTATCTGAACTGGTGTGGTCAGGATTCTCAGCCGTGGGGTCCATCACTAAGCACACCTCGCTATGAATAAAAGCCTTTTGTGCGGTTTGTAGGGGGTCAGATCTTCCTAAAGCAGCAACGCTGCCGGATGCTGATCCCGTGCTTTTGATGCAGTGTCCCTGGCTGTGACTCCAAACAGCGCTGATGATGCAGTGTCCCTGGCTGTGACTCCAAACAGCGCTGATGATGCAGTGTCCCTGGCTGTGACTCCAAACAGCGCTGATGATGCAGTGTCCCTGGCTGTGACTCCAAACAGCGCTGATGATGCAGTGTCCCTGGCTGTGACTCCAAACGGTGCCGAATGCATTTGTAGAGTCTGTGGAGATGGATGTCACGTTACTTGGCAGGGTGGCTTTGAAGATGGAGGCGTTTGTGTCTGTGGTTGGACCGGGCTGGCACATTGCAGATTAAACATTTGCAGTCAGTGACTGTTCTAATGCCTTGGATCCATCTGAATTTTAGCTTATACCGGAGGCATTTTTTCAGACATCTCACAAAGCGAACATTTTGTCCTTCTGTTCAGAGCAGATAAAAATCTATTAAACTCATTGAACAACAAGCAGCTGTGTGTTCCTGTCTGAAGTTCTGCTTGAAAATAGCCTCCCCTCCTGAGGTAGCTTTGACTCATGGTCGGGGGGAAATAAATAGAAACTTTTTTTTGGTGGGGGGTGACTATAAAAAATACCCCCAGACCTGTCTCTTGGATTAAAAAACAGTGCTCATGCGATTTTGATTTTGAAAGTATTCCACAGGTGAAGTGAAGCCTCTGTTTTTGGCAGAATCTTTCCACACTCTTTAACTCAGTTAACTGACGTGGCTGAGAAAGATCCAGCATTGCCACTCAAACTCCTACTCTTTTACCTTCAGGTGCAGGCAGCACATCTACTGTTTAATTTCCTTTTAGATATACACTGTCTGGATGTTTTTTTTCCTTCCATGTGTAGCTTGAGGCTGAGTTTTGAATGTCCTTCTTTTCTTTGAAAAAAATGTAATCCTGTGTAATGCCAAAGAAAGTCTAATTAATAATCTATCATCATTTCTTTCTTGGATGGATCTTTCAAAAATCAATCCAAAGCTAAAAATAAAATAAGATATTTTAGGCATCTTAGATGACTTAAATAGAGCAGAGAATTGTTCTTTCAGAGAATACAATCAAGCAGAAGTGATTTTTAATTGTTTGCATATCAAACATACCATGAAACCTGGTAAATTCAGTCAAGTTTAATTTAAAAACAGCGGAGCTCTTTCACTAAACATTCTTCATGATAATGTGCTTTCGGTTCCAACTAGACACAAAAGCTAAATTATATAAGTAGGACAATTTACCAACAGAAAACAGCAGCTGTGGTTTGTGAAGCCTCATGGAAATGGAATATTCAAATTAGTGGAATGTTCAGCAGATTTCCTTGCCCTCTGATTGGCTCCCAACAGGAACATCAGATGACCACTGTAGGAGAATAGACCACAGAAACAGGGCTGAAGAAGAGAGCACATCACATTTACTGGCACAGATTATAGCGACTTTATGATTGTTTACTATAAAACAAAGACGTACTGTCATTAATTATTGACACAAAAAATTTTAACGATAAAAATTAGTACTATCAGGCTGTTAGGTGGTTCATCCTGTTAAGGCACTGTTCCAGTGTATGGATGGGCCCCACAGTCTGCATCCTGTTAAGGCACTGTTCCAGTGTGTGGATGGGCCCCACGGTCTGCATCCTGTTAAGGCACTGTTCCAGTGTGTGGATGGGCCCCACAGTCTGCATCCTGTTAAGGCACTGTTCCAGTGTGTGGATGGGCCCCACGGTCTGCATCCTGTTAAGGCACTGTTCCAGTGTGTGGATGGGCCCCACAGTCTGCATCCTGTTAAGGCACTGTTCCAGTGTGTGGATGGGCCCCACGGTCTGCATCCTGTTAAGGCACTGATCCAGTGTGTGGATGGGCCCCACGGTCTGCATCCTGTTAAGGCACTGTTCCAGTGTGTGGATGGGCCCCACGGTCTGCATCCTGTTAAGGCACTGCTCCAGTGTGTGGATGGGCCCCACGGTCTGCATCCTGTTAAGGCACTGTTCCAGTGTGTGGATGGGCCCCACAGTCTACATCCTGTTAAGGCACTGTTCCAGTGTGTGGATGGGCCCCACGGTCTGCATCCTGTTAAGGCACTGCTCCAGTGTGTGGATGGGTTAAGGCACTGTTCCAGTGTGTGGATGGGCCCCACAGTCTGCATCCTGTTAAGGCACTGTTCCAGTGTATGGGCGGGCCCCACAGTGGTATGAAAAAATGCTGAGGGCCTCAATTGTGAAGGGGCCCCCATGGGCAATGAACGAGGGTAACATAAGGCCCGTCAGAGTGGCCCCATGGCATTTTCTGCCTGGGGCCCCAACAGTCTCCAGCACCTCCTCTGCCTTCAGAATCTGGAACAAGCACCACTGTGTTAGGCCCTCAGGCCCCCAGCATGTGTCTGACCTCGCAGCACTGAATTTGGCCTCCGTTGCAAAGGTACAAGTTCCTGGAGCATCGGTCAAAATAGAGTGTTACCTTGAGTACTGATTGCTCCTGTGTTTATTTCAAACCTATGAAACATCAGTTCCACACAAGTATAATGAGACAGCTGTACAGCTTTAACAGTTATATTCCAAACATCTATAAAATGAGTTTTGCTCTGGTGTCACACAAATATGGGTTTTTAAATGAATCGAACACCCAGTACTCCTCTCATGGCCTTTTCATCATGGACTTTTTCATTTGGAGTCAGAATGGACCCAGTGGTGTTTTATGGAAAATAAAAATAAACAGTAGAAGCCATGCCGTTAAACGGTGTTCCTTCCGCCTCCTGAATGAAGAGCATATTTGTAAAAGAACCTCTCCGTTTGGCTTAATTAGTCAATGAGAACATTTTCCATCTGTTTCTTTTGAATGTTTTTTTATAGACAGACATCTGACACCATTTTACAAGGTTTATGTTTTTTTCTTACCATATGTTTCCATGATTTTTGTAAAATCTGAATATTCTTTCCTTTTTACTTTAAATGTGGCTTGTTTAGAGACTCATGAAATTTTAATTATGGTTGATTTAATGGATGCGGCTGTAAGGAAATATACAGCAGCAGCTGTACCTCAGAGTGTTGCTCTAGACGCCGGGGATATGAAATAATGGTTTTTTATCAGGCTACAGGACTGTGTAAAAAATGGATTAGCGGTTCATGTTAATCACTTTTTAATACAGACCGCCGTACTTAAAGAGCCACTTTGCATTTCACAGAAGAAAAAAGCAAATTAAATTATACTGGAAACAAAAGGCTCTTTGTTTCTCACGGGGAAGCTTCATAATTCATTAAATATTTGTTTTTACTCAGCATGTTTGGCTGTAAATGAATTCGCTGTGTGAGTTTCACAGGATGCTTTTCCACACGTCCTTTTAATGGACACATTAAATCTTAAAGCACTTTCTTAGCTGCAGTTCATACGCTCATAATGTTAGTTTAAAAAGAAAAAGAAGAGGACAAACAATCAATAAAGTGGAGAAATGCAAAAGAAGCCTCCAGCTGGAGGCCAGGGTTCACTGCTGCGTATCGATATCGGTTATACTTTGCTCCTTTCTGTCTCTGGGCAAACACTACCCCTGACTGTGTGTATGTATTTTCCTCTGTGGAGTATTGTGGTGCTGCTCCATTTGCCTTTGGCTGCAGTGAACCCCCCCACCCCAGGGGAAATCACACACAGAAGGGGGGAAATTAACTTCATGCTCTGGTTATCGTACCTACAAGCTCCTCTTGGTCTCCAGTAACTTTCCAGTAAGTAAATCACTGTTAAATATTTACCACGGAGGCAGGGGAAATTAGTTACCCTGAACAGGTCCCAATTGAAGGAACATAAACAGCATATATGATTCAGTCAAAATAGACTTCAGTCTTCTACAGGTCATGTAGTACTATTCCATTTCTGAATGAAAGAAGCACATGCTCGTTAGCCCAGACTTTTAGCACATGCTCGTTAGCTCTCTAAATAAAATAATGAGTACCCTTGAAAGCTTATGTTGTCATGCAGACTCTTTTGAGTGAATTCCATACGCCCTCTAAAAGTGTGTTTGACTGGGTTCCAGGGCCTGCATGTCTATCTGGCCTCGAGGCTGAGTGACAGTAGAATTCCCACGGGAGGAGTCGGAATCCCTGCTGATCAGCTCGCACAATACTCCTGGAACGTCAGGAAAATCATGGACAATGTTCCCAGCACGTACATTTTTCAGGGTCCCTGGAGATTCTGAGAACACTGTTGGACCTTTTGTTTTGAAGTGCTCCCTGCAGATGTCTAGTATGGCTTTTGTTCATTTTTCCCTCTGTTTGATCATTCTTATGATTGTATATAGCTGTTTAGTGCTCCCTTTCCCAGGCCTGCCATATCTTTTGCGGATTGTTGCAGTGTGTTCTCCCGATCATTTTGTGACGTGATCATGCGTCTCCATGGCGCGGTGTGCTTTCCTTTTGTCTATCAAACCGAGGCTACAGCAAATTTAGGCAAGTGAACTGTCACAAAACTCATTTGCATATTCATGAGCTCAACATGCCTACTATTGAGATGATACATTCAAATAAAGAGCAAAGTCACATGACATAGAGCAGGAGATGGATCGGCTGTGTGAAACTGACAATGCTTAGGGGTTAATACTGGAGGCAAGGCCATATGCCTACTACACCCATTATTCCAGGATTCAGGGTAACTTTACATTGGCATGTACCTTTCTGAACATAGCTGTATTTTTAGAAGTGATTGCACCCCTACTTTAAATCCACAAGGCGCATTTTCACATACTGTCTACTCATGTTAATCTCATCATCTTGTAAACAAACTGAATTGTGTATGTTGGCAATGTTGAACCATGTCAGCCATTTCACAACCTTAATTTGAAATTCTCAAACTGCTTTTGGTGCATATCCCCCATGTTTTACAGCGACTAAATGATAACCATCAGCAGACATTTCCAGTAACTGTGAGGCTGACATGCCTGTGACGTTTGTTCTGCAATTTTGACAGAAATTGTTTTGAAACAATTAACATGTTCTAGGGAAGTCTGGAGAAAGTTCTTGACATAACATTATCTTGAAGAAAAAAACTGATACCATCACACTCAACAGCTTAATAAGGGTAGGATGGTGCATAAAAACCAATGACTATAAATAGATAGGAAAAAAAATGGTTCACACACAGCAATGCAATCTACAAATAATGCTTATAGACTTATTTATTAAGAGAGCAGTTTTTTTCCATATCATTATCTTGCAATCTAAGGGGCGAGTTCGCCAACATTCTTGAAGCCTTTGGTGTTACATGAGACACGCTCTGCAGGTGGAGAGAGAGGCAGTGAAAGCTGCAGCAGAATGGAAGTGCTGTCCCTCTGCGTCGAGCTGCTGTGAGAAGCTGAAGTGGAAATATTGAGCTCTACAGCGGTTGATGACCCCGATCTGGACAATGACACTTCTCCCCAAAGAGCGCAACGGGAATGTCAGATGTTGTCCTGCTGACAGAAGAAATGCCTTGTGGGAGCTACCCCACCCCCCACGCCCACCTCAAAGCACAACCCCCCTCCCACCAAAAAAAAAAAAAAAAAAACAGCATGATCACAAATGCAATACATTGTTCCGCAAACAACAAGAAAAAGGCCTGCGAGCCATTCTGCTGTCCGTGTGGCGATGAATTCAAACTGTGGTTTAGTTTCACATCACTAAATTTTTTTAATTACAGAAACGATCACTGTTTCTATTTACTGGGTGTGACCTACAGTTCTGCAATACAGCGGCCTGAACGTGGACTGGGGAAACTGGCCTCTGTTCGCACCCCTGTCATCTTCAGCTCAGCAGCTTCACACCAGCAAAGGAATGGCCAGTGTTTATGTTACGCATTCTTGAAATTAGCATATTTAAGTATGTAGATATGCCAGTAGTGATGCAGCAAATATATGTGTATATAAGCCTCCCAGCAGGGTCACCATGTACAGAATCCCATGGCCACTTCCGCAGCGCATCACTCTCTCCTAATCACCTGATCTCAGTTCTGTCTCTCTGTGTCACTGGTGGGGTTTTTGCTTCTGCCCAAAGTCAATGCCACCACCTGTGTAGTCCCTTTCATTTCAAGCATGAATTTAATATGTAATATGGTTTTTTTTGCCTGATATTTTTAATTCTGCTCATACCTTTGTGCTGCCATTAAACACAATTCAGTTCAATTTTATTTGTATAGCACTATTTATATGGCAGGACATCTTGCACAAACCAGCCTTCTGTAGATCCTGGCCCATCTGCAAAACAACCTATGCCTGCACAATTTTAATTGTATTTTATATATTCATTTCACTACTTTCCCATCCCTCCTAATTTTAAAATAATGGTGTTATATGTTATTTTGCAGGTGGCACAGAGATATAAACCATACACAAAAGGGTAGTAAAATATGCGAGTAAATATAATAATGTGAACTTCATTGATCCACTTCCCTGTAATTATCATGTGACATTCTGTTGTGAGGGAGGCGGGACTTCTGGAGCCCTGGAGGAGTGATGTCATTGCCCTCACCATGTAGCCCCGCCCACAGGACCACCCACTCATCTCTCAGGGCTCCCACAAGGAACCGAGGAGAAAATGGAAACAAATCAAGCAGGGAAGTGTGTGAGGAAAAGGACTTGCTCGTCACGCACACACGCTCCCAGCAGATATCTCGGAGGGTTCTCTCTCCCCTGAGCATGCCTGGGGGGTGGGTGGTGGGGGGATTTCAACATGGCTGTGGGGGTGGGGTTCTGTATGTGTGTGTATGTTTGAATATGTTTGTGTGCATGTGTGTTTCTGTGAACATATGTGCATGCCTTTTATGTTATTGCATTACTAAGCTTCCTGGGGGTGGCGTGGGGAAAATGGCAGAGATCCTCCCAGTCTGAGGTGAAGCTCCACATCACTAGCTTGTGTTCCTGGATGTAGCCCATAGACTTTCATTCAGTCTGCTCACGGTATGATAACTGTACACTGAAGAATCAGTGTAGAGGTTTTCTCCACTAAGAACACACAGAAATTAAAATGGCTGTTGAGTTTGAAGCCACTGGGTTTCTCTGCTCTCGATATCTCCTGTTTTATGGCCTTGCTCATGGATACAATGGCAGCGCCATACCCTGAGAGCTGAACATCTGACGTCTGAGTTAAAATCCCAATTTTCCAACCATTATACTACACTGGCTCATTATATATGGAGTGTTTGGTCACAGGCCCTTGGATCTGTTTGTCTCTTGGATATCTCCGTGCTGAGGGACTATAAGATATCATCATCTATTTTAGAACAGGCCGACTCTGGGACTCGATCCCTGCTGGGAGATGAAAGTGAAACACTGCATGTGTTTACAATGTGCTGTTAAACACCCCCCACAGCTCTGTGTCCTCCTTTTCTCCTCTCATCTCCCCCCCTTATCTTTCTCTCTTCTGTCCATCTTATCTCTCTTTCCTTTTCTTCGTTCTGCTGTTTTTCTTGCTTCTTATATTTTCCCTTTCTCTTCTTTTCACTCCTCTGTTCTTTCCTTCATCTTAGCTCCTTTCTTCTTCTCTCCCCTGTTCTCAAATCACATTTAGAGATGATAATTACTCTCTCTGTTACATCAATTTTCCTCCTGATGGGACTGGCAGGTACCTGATTTGCAGTCGCTCTCTCCAGGTTGAATAATTCCGTGTTGATGCATGCATTTGCATTAGCTCAAAATCTTCCATTGTTCGCACATGCTCTGAATTAAATATGAATCCTTTTAATAAGCCTTCATCCTTTCCGGTCTGTTTAGTTCAGCAACCAAATTAGTGCATGCCTCCTTCAGAGAGACTGCTTTTTTGTTTTTTTGTGCGTGAGTGAGTGTGCATGAGTGGTGACAGATTATATTTGCGTGCATGTGCGCAAATCATGTTTACATATGTGTGCAAATATGATATGAGTTTGCATATGTGTGCCTGTTTGAGAGAATGTGTATGCAGATTTGAGTATCTTTTTATGCAGTGTGATATTTGTTTGCAATTTTCTATGTGAAGCACTTTGTAACAATCCTTGTATGAAACTGTTACATGCAAATAAAATGATTATATTTATTATTGGTAGTCGTAGCAGTAGTGGTAGAAAAATGTGTTTGTTTGAGTGAATGTGTATATTTGTACATGCATGTGTGTGTGCATGACTGCATGTGCATGTATGTTTCTGTGAGCATTTGTGCATGTTTGAATGAATGTGTATGTGAGTGAATGTGGGTGTGCATGTGTGTTCCTGTGAATACATATTTGAATGATTGTGTGCATGCTTGAGCAAATGTGCATGTGTCATGATGTGTGTGTGAGTGTGAGTGTGTAAGTATGTAAGGATGTGTGTGTGAGTATGCATGTGTATGTGTGTAGTGATGTGATGTGTGTGTGCATGTGTGTGTGTAATCATGTATGTGTGAGTGTGTGCGTGTAAGTGTGTAATGATGTGTGTGTGTGAGTGTGCGCACGTAAGTGTGTGCTGTAAATCCCAGTATGCTGTCTGGCGCTGTTGACAGGCAGGTGGTTGGTCCTGCAGATCGATGGGGTCTTGGGACACGGCCGTGTGGAGAGATGTGTGTAAAGTTTCAGCGCTATCAGCGCTGTCTGCCACACACTCATGTGTGATGCCGCCAAATACCCAAACAAACAGAATAAAGCAGAGAGGATAAGGGGCCGCACTGTAAACAAACACAACCAGCACAGTCAGCTGTCCCAGGCACACCATTTCCAAAAGGGAAAATAGATGCAAATCAAATCGCCTGTGGAAGGGGCTCAGGGGAGGAACAGAGCAATCTGACATGATTTTAATAACATTTTGATGATGATGTAATGATGGTGATGATAGTGACGATGGTGATGATGATGTAATGATGGTGATGATGATGTAATGGTTGTGATGATGATGGTGATGGTAATGGTGATGGTGATGATGATGTAATGGTTGTGATGATAGTGATGATGGTGATGGTGATGATGATGTAATGGTTGTGATGGTGATGATGATGATGGTGATGGTGATGGTGATGATGATGTAATGGTGGTGATGATAGTGACGATGGTGATGATGATGATGTTATGGTTGTGATGGTGATGATGGTGATGGTAATGGTGATGATGTAATGGTTGTGATGGTGATGATGGTGATGGTAATGGTGATGATGATGTAATGGTGGTGATGATGGTGATGGTTGTGATGGTGATGATGATGATGGTGATGGTGATGATGATGATGGTGATTGTAATGGTGATGGTGATGATGATGTAATGGTTGTGATGGTGATGATGGAGTATTTTATGCATACAGCACTCTTCAGTAATGTAAACAGGATAGAGGACAGAATCAAAGAGCTGCCATGCCTTAAGGTGCAGCACTAAAAGGTAACCTAAGCGACGGCAGGGGCAGGGAAAGTGTGGTAGAATATTGGGGAGCAGTTTTAGTGGGAGGAGACCCCATATTTTCCAGCAGGTTTCAGGCCACTTATCTTAATTCTCAGCTTTCTTCTGCCTGGATAAGAGCATGCCATCCAGATGCCTGCCTTCTGCTCCATTTTCCTTTGAAAACATAAAGATTTTCTCTTCCTCTCTCTCCCTGGGAAATAAAATGTCTATAAAGCCCCTCCCCTCTAAATATAGGACCGTTCAAAACCCCTCACTCCGAGCCGTTTATTAATAATTGTGTTCCATTTTCATCACAATAAGGCCCTGGCTTCCCAGAACCATGAAGCAAGAGGATATCCAGCTTATCATTATGTGGCTACAGTGTGCAGTTCTTCCGGCCTTTTTCCACTCTTCCGCTTTTTCCCTCTCACTTATATTACAACAATAAATCTAATTTCAAAATACATTGAGAGATATTCAGTGTCCGAGAGCTAAGAGATCTGGAGAATGAACTGTTTTGCTGGAAATAATTTTGTGATATCAGAATCTTGAACACCAACCACAGGTTTCCTTTTTTCCTTCTGCTAATGAATCTTTGAACATAAACAATGAGCTGACTATTAAACAAAGTATGTTTTCAATGTGTTTTAATGAAACCATCCAATCACAGGCTCCATTGAACATAATTATGAAGCTCTGCAGCCTGAGAGTTTAGAGGATTTGATTGGTCAACATGGTTGTTGACAACCTCACTGATTAGTTGGCATGGATGGGGACTAGATCCATATTTGCTCTTGTGGGTTTTGCAGCCAAAAAAGTCCACTGAGAGATTATTGGCTACTGATGGCAGACGAAGCACGTGGTGAAAATGTGTTTGCTGGAATGTCATAGTGGGTGAAAGTTAAGAAGGCTTTCTGACACATTTTTTTATTCATAAATCAAACTCATCGCTGTCATTTATTACAGTCTCTGGACAGTCCTAAATATCAGACAATGAAGCAAATGCAAACAGCTGCAGCTGGTGCACCCTGGTTGTTGATGGATGAATAGGAGGAGGACTGCTGGGTGGGGCTGGGGGTTTGCTTTGTTTGATGGGACTCAAATGCCTAGCAACCCAAGTTTGGCCAGACATGAATCCTATGTTGCAATGGGGGTAATTTTAGTGCTCAACAGGACTGCTCTAATTGAAAAAAATGGGCAATTTATTTAGAGATTTTTCAACAGGAAGGATCAGAGCACTAACAGACCTTAAATGAGGGGCAGGTAACCCTGGTTCTTCAGACCCAGAGATGTTTCTGGTTTTTGTTCAGTTTGTGCCCTCGTTTACAGTTTGCGAGCTATTATGTGCCTAATCATGAATACTCAGAGCCGGAGTGATGAAACCTTTGTGCCGACTGCAGCACAGGGGCACCGGTATTCATTAAGCCTTATTGTGAAGAACCTGTAGCTACAGATTTTAATGGACCAAAACCCAGAAATGCTGCAGCACTCAAATGACCACTGTAGCCTGCCCCTGACTAATATCAATAAACCTGTCTGTATTAACACAGTGAATGTATGTATTTTCAAATATTATTTGCCTTTGTCAATATATTTGTCAAGAAATAAAATGTGTACAGTTTGTACATCTGTTAATAAAACGGTGTATCCCAATATAAATGGCAGATTTTTTAATACATATTCGTACAGAAAGCGTCGGATTTGAAAATGAATCACTTTTTGAGGCAGTGCATAGTTGGTTTACTACGGCACGCCTCCGCGCGCGCATTCCTCATCTACTACTTGCGTTACGGTAAACGTGCGGATTCTTTCGGATCTCGGACGCGTTTCTGGAGCACAGAACAGCGATGTAAATACACGAGCCACGAGAAAGCGAGTCCTGTCCGCCTGCGCTCCGCCAAATCACACAAACCACCTGGGAGAGTATGCTTTGAATCTGTGAGTAAGTTTTTCTTTCCTCAGAAAATGTTCCGTTCAGAGCTTTTTTTTGTGGTGGGATTTTGACAATTCAAAAAAGATAGAAACGTGGTTAGGGATCACCTACTGCTTGGTTTGTAGGTGGTCACTGAGCTCCTACTTCAAATAGTCTTACCAGTTGTTTTACCCTGTTATTTGAATGTGTAGTGTGCGTTTAATTTAAGAAATGCGAAACAGAATGTGCTTTACTGTAGGGTGAAGTTCAGATTTTTAAGACTGAACTTGAATTTGAAATGTTAAGCCTCTATTGTATAGATATTTGAGTGTTTCATTTTTTAACCATTTGAGCGTCTCCTATTGTTACTTGTAATTTTGTGTATGTGCTTCATGTAGCTAACACGTTCAAAGAATTCAAAATTCAATGGAGTAAGAAACCCAACGGTTTGTTTCTGGAGGGAAATATTCGGTTAAAATGGGTAGCATAGTTATGATAGGGCAAGAAAAAAAAACGACCAGGAATATGAAGCTAAAAGACCATCTTACGGACTTTGCCTCAGATTGTATTATGGTGAAACAATTTAGAAGCGTGGGTGTATCGACTTAGATTGTTTTCTTCGCCACAACTGAGAGACGGCTTTCCATCTGCGTTTCCGTGTGTAGTCGCTTTCTGTCAAAGCAAAGCAAGATTTATGCCAGCAACAGTCTTTCCTTTTGTTAAAAGAATACCGAGTACACTGAGCTGATACACTTACCTTCTGTTTGACAACTGTTGTTGTTTATGCCGAGGGACAAAATCACCACTCGCTGAAGCTCAAGTGTAGCAATAACATTAGACATATTCAGCCTGTTCGCTGTTTGGCGTGGATCGTGCTTTAGCGCTGTACGGAACTAGTTTCTGGCCTCAAAAAAAATCGTCGTTCGTTTAAAAAAAAAAAAAAAAAAAAAAACTAGGCAAAACAATCACTGTTGGCATTGTAAACAAGTGATTTCAGGTTTGTTTGGCTTGGCATTTAAATAAAAAAAAACCCTTGCCTACCCAGACTTGCCTTTAAGTAAAGAATTCTTACAATGAAATGTTAGTAATTACAAATTAAATATGTTTTAGCTGTTGATGAGTAGAGCAACACTTGTACCTTTATTGTGAAACATTGGCCCTTTAATTTTAAGGTTAGTTGCAGTTGTCCTCAATGAAAGTAGTTTCCTTAACTGTGAAATGTTTAACGTTTAGGGATTGTTTGAGCAGGAAAAGCTTCGACATGCCGGATAATGTCAGCAGTTTTGCCGGGTCCCTACCCTTACCTTTTGTCAAAGATCCACGGGGGATCATTTCATTCGTAAAATTCCAAAATTACTCGACTGAAAACCTGAACAATGCTGTTCCAAATCCCCTCTAAATTTGGCTTTAGGAAAGTATGTGCGTGGATACACATTATTATAGCTATTTAATTATTCGTGCAGAATCCATTCATCCAGCACTATGAATATTTTATATTTTAAGAGCTGTCACATTAGTTTTCTATTCCGCAATAGAGTATTTCGTCGTTTCACTGTTGTGTGACAGGTCTGCTGAAATCACACAGAGATACTGATCGTGTTTTGCCTTTTCTGTGTTGTTAAAGAAGACATATTACTTTAAGCTTGCTGACGATTTGAAGTGCATTTTTCTGCTTGTGCTTGGGTGCACAGCATTTCATAATAGTTAGCGTGTTCAAACAGAAACATTTTGTTCACTCTCTTTGCAGAGGCCAAAGATTGTAACGCATCGCACTAATTGCGTAACCTTGTCTCATTCTTCAGTGGAGATCCCCATTTACTCGCCTACAGAAAACAGCATTTAAAGTGGAGATCGTTTGCAGGGTAATTTACGCTTTTCAGGAGTCTCCACCACCCAAAGCACGCGCCACTGCGCGCGCTCCAGGCTCCGACTGTTTGCTCGGTTAATTGTGTCATCAACATTGAGGACATGTAAGGTTTTAAAAGGGCGCTGTATGTTCTCATTCTCTTTCTCTCTCTCTCTGTCTCTCTCTCAACACAGATAGAAATCAAATGACTTTCTGCTCCAGTGTTGCCATCAGTTTGTGTTCACCTGTAATTGAAGTCAGGGATCACCAGCCCCCTTCCACTGTCTCTCTCTGTCTTGTAATTCCTTGTTTCTCCACAGCATAGTAGATTACAGCCATTGCAGGGCTGGGGTAGCTGCCACTCGCTGATGAAGGGGTTGATTATGGGAGTGAGAGGTTACTTGAAAACCAGAAATGAGTATGGAAACGCATGCGACAGTAGCACTCGCACACTGATTGGAGCCAGCCATTTTCTGTGAAGAGCAAGTTCTCCCAATTGGTCCAAACAGCTAAATGCCTGGCTGTGTGTCCCGCCCATTTTGGGGTTTGTGAAACCTCTCTCTCCCATCTTCAGTGGTTGGGTCACAGTGCTGAACTCTTACAGAGATGGAGCATCTTGAAGGTGGATCAGAACAATGAACAAGATTGAGTACCTGTTGTCTGCTTTGAAAACCACTCCCTCAACACCCCATTACTTGAAGGCCAGAGGTGGGCCATCTTGGTGGACCCAGGTGGAAATAACCTGTTACTATAAGCAGTGTGTTGGTGGTGTAGCCATGAGACTGCCATTTTGCCAAACATTTAGGCCCCCTCTGCAAACTGATGACTGTGAGTCACTTGGGTAACTTGAATAATCTTATATGTTTTCAGTGCTCTTTTTGCATCACACAGAATCAAAAACTACATTTACATACAGCCTCAAGTGAAATGGTGGATTATAATCTTATGTTATTTCCCTTTTCAATACTCAAATATAATACACAGTATGAAGTTGCTGTAATTGTAATTATGTACAAGAAGTGCATGTTACCTATGTGATTATTGATATTTTTCTCTCTTGAGAAATCAGAGAGCTTGACTGGGTGGCGTTTAATGTCAGTTCCATGTTTCTGTTCTTCTGAAGGGGTGTGCAGTTTGTTAGCTGTGTAAGAATGAGGAGAGTATGGCGGTTGTTTTGGGTCCATTGGGGTAGCCACAACTTTGCACTTGGTAGGACAGAGCGACCTTTTTGTTTTTTGTTTTTCGCGAAAGCGTCGATGATAAAATGTCAAGGGGAGAGCGGGCTTGCCTGGTCCATATCCTGCACTGTAAGATGCCCACCCCCCTTCACCTCTCCCTGACTGTTGCCCTGAGCTTGAAGGACAGAGCAGGGCTATTGTCTTTTCTGAGGCACCTAGCTGGACTTTACTGAACTCTTCTTAGCAGGCATTTAGCTGCTATTGTGTTGCAGACATCCAGATTAAGTTTAAGGCTTAACTTTTCTCAAGGGTGGCACAGCACTGGCCTGCCAGAAGTTTCGGCCTATTCGGTTACAAGTCCGTATTTGGGCATATTTCTTTATTGTCTTTCAGGAAGTTATTTTGGGATTGTGTGAAAGCGTGCTATCAAAAAACTGAGATGCCGTAAATGTCACGGATGGCTTTTTGAGCTGCTGGTTTTAGGATCCGTGCTGGCTACATTAGACACGACACTAGTCTAGTCCTGTTTCCCAAATGTATGTTTTTATGTTAGACTCTATTATGAAGGGGCTGACAGCTGTGTGGAAGTCAGGAATGACGGCAGTGTGGAAGTTTGGAATGCCGGTGGTCATTAAGCCCCTGTGTGTTTTATGATTTACGGCCGTGCGTGTGTAAACATCGGGTTGCATTGTTTTCCTCACTCAAGGCACCTGCCAAACATTCTTTTTACACACGCCGTCTGACCAATCACGGTGGCGGTAGCAAATGGGGCAGGTTGCGGAAGGTCGTGCAGGTGTGTTATTGTCATTGGATCCCTATGGGTTCACTCCACCCCTCTCCTTTCTTCATTTCTCATCTGTCTTTTCTCAGTCCTCCTCTCCTCTCATCTCGCTCTGCCTCTGCCTTTCTCTGCTCTCTCTTCTTTTTTCTCTTTTCTCATTTTTTCTCTCTCCCACTCTGTTTCTCACCTTCTCCCTTTTCTCTCTCTCTCCTCTCCTTTCCATTTCTCTCCCCTTCTCCCTTCGTCTCTCTCTCAAGTTCAGAAGTGCTTTATTAGAACAAAATGATACATAAAACAATACATGAAAACAACAAAAATGGTAGCATAGTACATAGTGCACAATGATGTCATACAGAAAGATGAGTTTCTCTCGCTCTCCGTCCGTGAGAGCGCAGCATCCTCCGGTTGCCCCTGAGCTCCAGTGCGTTTGACTGGTTTATGTGGTAAGGAGGTCAGCGACAGACCAGGGCCCACTGTGCCACACAGACCACATCATCATGCAGGGTTTTTCTGCTGGTCTCCCTTTCCGAGTTTAACTCTTTTCAGGTCATGAGATGGCCTCCAGGGTTTCCTGGCCCTCCAACTAAGGAAAAAAACACTATGTTACCGTGCATTATTTTTCTCCTCCTTTCATATCGCAGTTTTTCTTTTCTTTCTGAGAGCTGCTGACAGACCGGCTGTTTTTAATGAGGCAGACTGAATGTATTTATCAGACGCCGTTGACAACGAGATGGAGCCTTCTAAAATTCTCCTGCTTTCTGCCATAGGCATACGCGGCGACGATGCCCGCATTGGAAAAGGCTTATCCCTCTCTAATCCGGCGGGTCCGACGCAGTCCGGCAGCAGCTGGGAGGCCAGGATCCGCAGACTTGCTTATACACGTCTACAAACATTTCTTATAAACGATCGCGCAATTACCTTGGCTGCAGAACCCGTTTGCTGTAATTAATTTCTCGCTGCACGTTCAGCCAGCAGAAAACCCTAACAGTGCGAAGTGGCATTGAGAATGTGCTCGCAGCGATGTTTCAAGCTGTTTGGTGTGGGTTTTGGTGAAGCAGACTAGTGGGCTTTTCTTGAGATTTTTGCTTGTGTTACTATGGGAATCAGCTGACCTGCTGGTCCGCTCAGACTGATGAGGTGGGCATGGGTGTGGCTAAGTGGAAGGCTGCAGCTACTTTTCTTTTCCATTTTATCTGCATTTAGCAGATGTTCCTGTTGACGGCCTTTTGTTACAGACAGGGCATTTATGCAGACGCGCAGCAGGGTAGTCACTGAAGCAGTTGGCTAAGGGCCATGCAAAGGGATGCAAGAGCCTCTGAGAGTCTGCAGTCTCTGGGTGATAGAGCCGGTTCCCCAACCACTCTCCCACTCTGGATCTCTGGTCCTCTGCTTCAGCGCTCTGGGGCAGTGCTTATGTGTGTGCTTGCATGTGGGGGGAGAGGGTGGGTGGATGGGGCAGGGGGGCATGTTTTTCGGGATCATGGGATATCTGTTCTAGCGCTCTCTCCGAGGGCATGTTTGAAATGGAAAGGCATCCACGTTGAGCTGAGATCCAGGCCTCAGGCTACCCGCGGGGCACAGGTGTGTAGCTTAATGACATGACATCCTTCTCAGTGTGAGTGTGTGGGGGTGTGTGGGGGGGGGGGGGGGGCTCTGCATTTCTCTGCGCTCTCACTGATCTGAAGACTCGCGGTCGCCTGCCAGTCTCGTCCTTTCGTGCGGATTCTTTGTGACAGCTGCGCGTCGCCGCTGAGCCCTGAGCCGAGTGGAGCCTGGCCGTTACATAATGACGGTTAAATTGCCCTGAGGTTGATTTTAATAGCCGGTCTCCGTGTTGATTCCCGCTGCATGGCTGCGCTGCTGTTCTCGCCACAGTAATTTACGCTGCGTGGTGGCAGGTAGCGCAGCGCTCGGCTTTGTGTCCCCGCGCGGGATACGGCGGGGACCGCTTTGTGAGTTGGAGCTTCACTTTCACTCGCAGTGAAGACCTCCAGGTGCAGTAGCAGCTGTGAAGTACACCTGAGAATTGAACCTGCAACCATTAACTCAAAATTCCAGCATCCTGATGGCTGTAACTACACAGCCAGTGTACCGAGGGTTTGGGTGACCATCGCCACCCTTAGATGTGTTGATGTGGTCGCGCCCAAAGCTTTGAGCGTGTTCCTGCTAAATCCAAGGTCACGCGGCGGTCATCGGGTTATGTAATCCACTGAAGGCCATGTGTTCACTGGCTGTGAATCGCCAACTCGTGAAATGGGAAGGAATACTGAACGTTCAGAGAACATTTTCAAATAATGTTATCAGTCGAGGATGTGGGTGGCTCTAGGATTCGTCACACAGAATTAAAATTTCCACAGATCCGTTTTAAAATAGCAAACCGCTATTTTATGATTCTGATGAGTTGTAAGCATATGGTTTAACTAGCCACTGTCAGGGTGAATTGGTCAATATTATATTTTTAAAAAATAAAACTAGTTAAAATAGATGTCACAGGAAAATTTTGCCTACATTTTAAGCTATTTCATAATTTAGAAGGGGCAGTGGATGCACGGTCCACATCAAGAACAATAACCTTGAGTATCATCAAATGCGAGTGCTGCATTCATTCAGTGAGTAATGCTAGCCCGTGCGGTGGCTAATGCTAGCCCGTGCGGTGGCTAATGCTAGCCCGTGAGGTGGCTAATGCTAGCCTTTGCGGTTCTCTCCCCCAAACACTATGAAACACAAGTGGAAACAGCGTTTGTGCTTCACATGCAGAACATAGCCAGAGGTGACTGCTCACTACCTGGAGCACTGCATGCTGGGAAAAAATACTGTGTTGCCCAATTTCTATTTTGTACTTTATCTCTCCACTTTATTTTTCTGGTTCAATGTTGTCTTTTGAGAGCATTCCCAGCACCATGCCAGCCAGCCTTCCATGGTTTTCCACATTCCTGGTTAAGCTAAGCGATGGAGGCAGGAATGGCTACAGTGATTGGGGAGGAAAAAAAAAGGTTTGTTTTGAGAACTAGCTGTGAAGGAAGTGAGAGGAGTTAAGTAGCAGGAGGGGTTAAGGGGGCGTGGTATGGCTTGTGGTTGTTGTTGTGTGAAGTCTTGGTGCGGGGTGATGGGGGGGGGCAGTGGAGGAGGGGGGGCTTGTTTGTTAGGGCTTGTTTCACTTGACCCTGGAGGTGAGGTTCGTTCTGCTGTGTTTCCGCTGCCCTGACCCAGCCGCGGGGCTCTTCCCGCCAGGGCCAGCTGCTTCAGGGTCAGCCTGATGCTTTCCTGCTGATACCTGCCCCAGCTCACCTCCACCTTTACTCCACCCAGCCCGCACACGCAAGGCACACCTTTTCAAGGCCAAGCATGGCCCAGGCAGCAAGTGTGGGTCCCATTCGGCCTGCCGTCCTGAATGGGAAAACACCTCAAAAACACAACATTTTGCTGCAGGATACAATAAATAAATGGAAGAAGCTGTGGAAATCATTAAAACGAGTGGAGGCGTTTCTTTCCCAGGGAGACCTGCGCAGGGCTGGCTCTGACTGACCTGGTGTGAGTAATTAGATGGTGATTAAGCAGCAGCAGCAGCAGCAGCAGCATAAATACAGGAACAGTCCTCTGGCAGTAGTGTGGAGCGGAGGCTCAGAGCCGGGCTGGAAGGATGTAGGCCCGCTTCCTGTGTGTCAGCTTCCCCTGCATGCCCTTGAGCAAGCCCCAACTTCACTGCAGTCCCGAATTCCAGTGTGAAGTAGCTTCGTAGGTCATCTTGATTAAGACTGCCTGTTTGCGCAGCAGAGCCCGGACCAGCTGCTGCATTGCTGTGCAAGCTGCTTTGCAGCTTTGTTTTATTTTTCTTCTCCCCCTTTTTTTTCTTCTGTTTACCCGTGTGCCGAGTACACACCACCTCTATGTGTTAGAGATGAACTTCATCGGAGGTCACGACCTCTTTGTTTGACAGGAGGGAATTCTTGCCTTATTGTTGATGAACAGGACAGAGAGGGTCAACAGGAGTTCACTGCCACAGAGTAGTGAGGTGCTGTAAGCTTTCCATTGGCCCTGCTCTTTATTGGTAATAAAATTTTGTTTTCCCATTTTTGATGCCCCATCACGATTCTGTGGCCTGCTTATCACTGTGCCCTCTATCATTTCAGGAGACTGCAGACTGGGTCGCTGTCCCTCTGAATTAAAAAAGCTTCTGTTTTTTCCCTACAGTCCCAATCCATCCATTATCTATACCTGCTTCATTCAGTCTAGGGTGATGGGGCAGAGGGCTGAGGCCAGTCCCAGCATGCAGTGGGAGAAAGTCAGGGACGCACCCTGGGCAGGTCACCAGTCCATTGTAAGGCTCCATAACAGTCTGTTTTCCCAGGAAAATACATATAAAAAAGAAACATGTTTTTATGCAATGAATGTAAGGGGGTCCCTAATGTAGTACTAAGCTCTTGTAGATGGTTCTGTGGAGCAAATGCACTCTGACCTTTCACAGGGTTCCCCTGCTCGTGTCTGATGTGCTGTTTGATTGAGCTGGCGCGTATTTATTGTACACGAAGGCTGATTCTATAATAACAAATCAGGCCTTGCCAAACACGCCAGTATTTCCCAATGTTTGTTTTAATTGGATGCGCACTTTGTACAAGCAAGCCCTGGAGCTGCCTTTGGCTCTGGGTGGCAGGGAAGGTGTAGCAGGGAGAGATCTTTGTGAAGGACCTTCACCAGAATTAGCAAGGTTATTTTTTTTTGCATTACCAAGGTTATTAAAGTCTTTTAATTTTAAGCTAATACTCGTTTCAATGTAAGCTTAATTTCTTAATTGAGCGTAGTTATTAGCTTTAGTTTTACTCTAACACTTTTATTTTTTACTATTTTGTTTTTATTAATTCATTGCTTCATTACACTGGTTAGTGCACTAAAGTCAAGGAGGGGACTGCTGTGGGTCTGTGGTGGGTGTGGTCTTGAGTGGATGCACAGTATCGCCACCTTGTGGTGTGGAGTGGTGTGGCACAATCATAATCGGCTGATAATGGGGAGAAATGTCAGCCATTTCAAAAATACTGTTCTCTGCTCAGGGCTTATCAAGACAAAAACTCAAAATAATCAATGTTCTTTTCTTTTGAGTTAGTCTTGGAATCTGGCGGTATAATATTTGTGTATGGTTTTTGTTTTTCCACCCAGTTTCATTGTTATTTGAGTTTATGAAAATATTTTAGTTTCACTTTGTGATGATAATATTGAGAATTCCACCATCAAAGGCTCTGATGAGTACCATCCCGGGGGCAACTGAGAGACAGGCCCCCACCCCCCCTGCCCGTACAGTCCAGAGTCTCGCTGCCCCGGATTCGAGGGGCTTCCACACGATCGAACAAGAGGTTGTGAGAAACGACTGCCCTGGTCAAAGCCATTATAGAGCCCAAACTGCTCGTTTATGTGACAGTGTTTGCGGACCAGGCCTTTTCTGCTGCTCCAAGCTTAATTTTCTTTAACTGCGTTGTGTCAGCAAGCTGGAGACGTACTTCCTTAATCAACGCCTTTTTTCAGGTTTTATGGACTGGAGCAGATGTTCTTCCATATATCTCTTTCTGAGATGGGAGGTGTTCGCCTCTCTGAAGTCACAATCACAAAGCACTTATATGCTGTCTATAACTGCAAAAAAAACAGAATAAAACACAGGCTTGAGTTTTAGTTTTAGTGGTATAATCACTCCTTTTTTTCATTCACTGGTGGTTTTACTCCTTGCAAATTCAGTCATGGTGTCTAATCTGACCACTATCGCCGTAAACAAATAAAAATACGAGCCTGGACACAGGTGCTGATGGTCAAGCAAAACCTTGCAGGTACCTGGTGTACTCAACACAGAGCAGGAGAGACAGGTGAGTGTTCTCAGACAGCATGCAGGTGCCACACAGAAACTCTGCATTCTTGGTGTCTGTCCAGGTAGAAACCTGCAGGTAGAAGCCTGAGTTTTGGGGGTGGTTCCAAGCACCACACTTCCTCGCCTCTTTCGTCTTAGATTTCTCCATCAGTCTGATGTTACAATGCATGGTACAGTCGTTCTATATGGAAAATTGTAGCTAATCAGTCCCCATCCCCCAAAAAAAAAATCTTGTGTTAAAACTGCATATTTATGTAATGACAGAAGGGGGCTATTGTAGAAAACTCTGTGGCACAAATAAACATGACAGAGAAAAGTCAGTAGTTTGGCTCAACAGCAGTGGTGTCTCAAAGAGACAGCATTTTGCACATCTCTTCATTTCGTAGTGGGTTGTGACCTCCTCATAGTTGTATCCGCATCTATGCTCCCACTGTCTCTAACATTCAGTGACGTTCATGTTTTCACGAAACGGCCAAATCTCCCAAAATTGGCCTCGAGCTAATGTTTTTGCACTCCGTGTCCACGCCCAAAGTTTTATCATTCTTCCATTAAGACCAAAAAGGATACTCCCAACAGAAGCTTTCAGCTGAAACATTGATCTGTAGAGTGGAGTAAGTTCAGAGTAACTGCAGCTTCAGTAATTGCAGGCCTCAGCCCAGGCCTGTCAGCGTAATCCCGGTCGGGTCTCTGATCGGCGATTTGGAGAAAAACGCGAAATGAGAAACGGGGCGTGTCCTGCTTCGCCCTTCAGATGAGCAGGGTTCAAACGTGGCCTTTCGGCCGGCGCTCGTCAGTCTGCGAGGCTGCAGCGGCAGTGCTGCGAGAGGTAAATGTCAGAGTGTGTCACGGTCCGGGTTCATTTGAGCCGCTGCAGGACGGAGAGGCTTTATATCCATCTGCAAGGCACGAGAAAACAGCAGGTCTGCAGGAGGGAGTTAATATGCTGGGGAGAATGTGTGTGCGTGTGCGTGTGTATGTGTGTGTGTGTGTGTGTGTGTGTATGTGCGTGTGTGTGTATGTGTGTTTGTGTGTGTGTGCATGTGTGTGTGTGTGTGCGCGTGTATGCATGCATGCGTGTGTGTGTGTGTGTGTGCGCGTGTATGCATGCATGTGTGTGTGTGTGTGCGCGCGCCTGTGCATGTGTATGTGTGTGTGTGTGTGTGTGTGTGTGAGTGTGTGTGTGTGCATGTGTACTCGTGTGTTTGTGGGTGTGGGTGTTTGTGTTTGAGTTGCGTGTGTTTGTTGTGCAAGGGAGTGAAAGTCTGCATTCATGTTCATGCACAGAAACATCAATAACACAAATAAAGAGAACGATAATAATGACACATTTCTGTGCAGGAGGAAGTGTGGGTATAGGAGCGTGTTGTGGGAGTGGGAGAGGAGGTAGAGGAGGGCAGAGTGGGAGGGAGAGGGAGCAGATAGGGCCGCATCTTTGTGCTGCTCGATGCAGATCACAGGCGAGCGGGAGGAGTCCCTGTGATCAGTGGCATCAAACGGGGCACGCGCTGTCAGATAAAAGCAGGAAGCTCTTTTCTCCCGGCGTAAGTGCCATGTGTCAAACCGTCATTATTTTCCTGCAATTCCGGGGTTATGTGATTAACACTGTATCAGCCTCTCTGTCTGTCCATCTGTCTGTCTGTCTCTCTCTGCCTGTGAACAGAGCTACTGAAACGGGGGCCCAATGGATTTGAATCCAACTCAGCCCCATTCCTGTGGGACAGATGCCTGTTTTGAATATATGGTTAATATTGCAATGGCATGCTCCTGTGCTGATCTCACTCTCGCTCTCTCTCTCTGAAACTCAGTTAAAGTTTGTGAATCTGCTTCCCCTGAAGTTTGATCTGGTTTCAACTGGTTTTGGATAATTTGCAAGTGCACGACCCAAATATATACCGACTTCATCACCTTCTGACAACACAAGAAGTGTATTGCTGAGGGAATGACACTGCTGGGACTCACACGTTTGTCGTCGTGGGTTTAACCGATCGAATTGTCTCGTGCGATGCCTGCTCAGAGGGAGCACACCAGCTGGTTTGTGGATTGACATGATGAAACGCTGACTGAATTTCATTTGGGGAACGGTGATGGAATTCACACTTATTATTGTTTTGAGATAAGGCTGTCTGAGTGATTGGGAAGGAAAAGGAATTAAACTCATTGTGATGCAGAATATGAAACAGTTAGGTGTCACTGCTAGTCATAAAGTGTGTATGCATGCATCTATGTCTGAAAGAATGAAAGCTTTGTTGTACTTACTGTGTGTGTGTGTGTGTGTGTGTGTGTGTGTGTGTGTGTGTGTGTGTGTGTGTGTGTGTGTGTGTGTGTGTGTTTTTTAATGTGTTTTGTATGTGACTGATCCTCCAGGCTGGCTTCTCAGTCACAGTCTCAAACAGGTTGTACTGCTTTTGTTTTTGCCCTCACCGTGAACCAGTGTTGGATCTGACTATGTCACGCAGGGGCTTTAGACCAGCTAGAGTAGAAGATACATTGTGTTGCAATATAAAGGAACCATGTCCACAGCTGGGGAGGCAGGGGGAAACCACGCCCAGTGTTTCTCAGATGGGCTGATGGGACATGAAGTCCATGGAGTTTTGGGAAAACACTTTGCTTCTAAATATAGACTACAATTCCCAACAGCACCACTGGAGAATGTTACTCAGTTTCTGGCTGTTGAGCTAGTTCCTGTCCTATTGGGAGGAGTGGAATGTTGACTTGCTCCTAACTCCTCCCCCTTGGCCTCCAGGCCCATGTGATTGGCTCCCAAAGAGTAGGACCCAGGCCTTTTTCAGTGGGAGATGAGAGCATTGTCCCAGCTCCCAGCACTGTGAAGGGTCTGAGAAGTCTCTCTGAGAGGGCGGCAGGTCATTGGGCATCTCACAGACCCTTACGCTCCTCTCCCTTCTCTGCTGCCCCCCCCTGCAGGTAGCATTTTGACCAGACCCCGGGCGGAGGATCACCTGGACATCGGACGGAAGCACCAGCGCTTGGGGTTCGGGGTTGGACTCAAACCCCGACCTCCTACATTGAGGAGTGCGCTTATATCTGAGTAAGTGTTTGCTTCTGTCACTCACCCCCACTTCCCTTCTTCCCCTCACTTAAATATGATTTTAATGCTCATGAACCTTATAAAATATATGAGCTTTCATATACGGTGTATGTGCTGGGTTAGGATTTGCCGTGTGGAAGGCGTTTTTCTCTCAACGGCGTGGATCGCAGCAAAGGCATGCGTGCAGACCGTTAGCTGCGGCGCAGTTTAAGCGCTGCACCGTGCCGAGCTCGTGCTCACAGTAGCGCATTGTGTGCGCGTTACATTAATAGACATGGTGTCGCATATCCCATCCGAGGGGAAGACAAGCAGCCTTTTCACATTTGTTCTGCAGAGGTCAGCGGGCAGTCACAGTTGCTCAAACGCTCCTCAGCGAAACTCACGAATGAACTGTGTTACCAGAGAACGGTGCGGACGTGTTGATTTCCTTTTTTTGTTTTTTCTTTCTTTTAAACATTCGTAAAAGCATCAGAATGACGAAAGAGACCTCAAGGTGCACATTGTTTTGATTGGCTGTCTGTTGCACAGCAAAATGTCTGGTGTTAATTTAACACTAACTGTGTACATATGAGAACACCTGGACTCATGTACACTAGTACATAGTTAGTGTTAGGGTTGGTGGAGTGAAGGATCACAGGATTGGGTGATGTGTATAGGGGGTGTGGCATGTTTTTATTCACCCAGTCAACATGCCTCTCGCCTGGCAAGATGCACAAGACCAAGACTGTGTTCCGGCTAGCATGCTTGCGTGTGAATGTGTGTATCCCTCTGTCCTTTTTTTGTGTCTGAATGTGTTTCAAGTGTTTGCCTTCTGATGCTCTTGTGCGCTGAAATGGACAGTAAAGATATTGTATGGTATGGAATCCACTCAGACAATACTGAGAGTGACGTAAACACAGGCCACATGGATCTGCATGCCTGGGACCAGGGGACTGTGGCTGTCACAGGGTTTGGGGGTGGGGTGGGGGAGTCGGAGGGAGTGGGGGGGTGCTGATACACGAACGAAATAAAGCGCCGTCCACCTCACCCACCCACCTACCTATGTCCAAGCCCACATGACCTCCCCAGGTGGTTACAAACGAGCCTTGAAATGAATGGAAATTCATTCGTCTTAATTTGCACGCCTTATTCGACCTAATTAAACAATGATTTCCTTAAGTTAAATGTCAGAGTTTCTCCTTCGCTCAATTGTGTTATCTTAACCTTCCCCGCCCCCCCATCCCCCACGCCCTTTCCCGAAACAGAAACACTTCCTGTGTCAGATCAGGAAGGGTTTTATTATCAGGATTTGAGATCACTGCCTGTGGATAACGAGAGAGAGGGGATCCCATGCTCCGTCACACAGTGCAGTTCCGTTATCTTCATGCTTGGCTCATTTCGTATTTTCCTCCACATTGGTCTGCTCTTTCCCTATAATCGCAGTGTTGGAGAAATCCTTGGTCGCACATGAGTTCTGCACCATGCCTTGCTTTATCAGTGTGTCTCTGATAAAGCAATGCGTGCAATGTCATTTTTTGCAATGCAGATTCACTTTTCCATTTTTTTGAAGCATTCTGTCTTTGATGTTCTGCCGCCTCTACAGCATTAGTAATGCCCCCCGCCCCCGCCCCTGCTGACTGCATTTACTGTAAGACTGAATGAGTCCTTTATCCAGAGGCCCCCCCAGTGAGAGTCAGCCCTTGCTCCTTGGCGACGCTCGCCCGTTGACCCATATTTTGTGTTCAGCCCCGCCCATTTCTGAGCCACGGCCCTGATTTTGTTCAGGAACAAAAGCGCGGCGGTGACCTCGCCGTCAGAGGAGGCTCGGAGTGCCGCTTGGCGAGACTTCTCACGAGCTCCTGTCCTCAGGTCCTAAACAAGCGAGAACAGGCCCGGGATTTAGCCTGCTGCATTTCTCATTTTTCAGAGGAGTCCTGGAAAAAAACGCCATTGGATGAAAGTCCTTCCACAACGGGACTGAAATGGCTGCAGTTACCCACACAAGATACAGCTGAAATTAATACAACTGATAAAAAATATAATTTGTAATTCCATTAGATACCGAACAGGTCAGACATAAACCATGACATGAAGTGCACCTTTATGAAAATAAACAACAGAGAAGTGTGACACGGGTCTCAGACAAAGCCATTTCAAAAAGTAGTTTATTTTCATTCAACTGCTGTATATGGGTTTAGCGCTTCATAGCTTAGGACTGTGACGCTTTTCCAGACAGTTCACTGGAACGTGATTAGCTCCATCTCGAATGCTCAAAAGCTGAAGCTGTGGCATGATAAGTTACTCCAGAAATTTGTGATTGTAGAGTGTCAGAAATTTACAAAACCAAAAATCCATATGTATTAATTTAAACAAACCATATGAGGTGAGCCTATTAAGTAACGAGACAGGGCTGAAGTAAGTCAAACCACAGCGCACATGCATGAACCAAGTGGTATACATTGACCAATGGGTGAGCATAAGCAACCCCTGAAAGTTTCAATCCGCTCAGGTCTTCAGTTCGCTGTTACGCATAACTTGAAGTAGACATGTTTTTCTTGAGCATTAGCCTCATTATTTAATAGCCACACCTCGTATTTTGTATTTCGGCTGAGATGTTCTTTGGTGTTTGTTTTTTAGTTTTCTGAAATTGTGCAATCACATATTTCTATGGCGACTATATTAGATGGAACATGAAGCCCAGGTCTTGAGTGGACTGCAGTACAGAACGTCCATGCTGCCTGCCTTTTGTCCAAGTGGCCCGGCACTGAATCCCAGAATGCCATTTTCCTGCACCAGCCATCAAGATAAAGGAGTTAAAGTGCGTTTGTGTGACGCAGCGTGGCTTGTTTTCGTGCGTTTATTTATAGTTTTGTTATGCTGAACGCAATAAAGGAATGTGAGGCCAGGGAAAAATGTGCCTTCCTGTGTTTTCCTCGCTTCCACAACCTCTTACAGTGATGTCTGACAGTGATATCTCCTCTTTGGCAAGAGCTCCACGAGTTTAAAAGGCCCACGTGGGAAGTTGTTAAGGCCAAACGGAACACTGCGGAATCCAAGGAAACCAAACGCGGCTTCTTATCCCCACGTCTATCTGCAGAAAGGAGGCTGGTCAGATTTTAGGATGAATAAAATGATAAACAGGACATAAAAGGGCATAAGAAAAGCATGAACTGGCAGTTCTGCCCCTTCTAGGTGTGTTTTGTTTTTTACCTGCTGTGTTGGGAGTGCCAGGCACTGCATCCAGTCAGACCCTGAATGCTTGCTGTCTCTCTTCTGCATGACCTGACAAGCTTAATGCCTCACACATGAGCCGGTCAGTCAGCGCTGGGAGGAGGGGTTAATACAGGCAGAGGTTGTTGCTGTTCTGTTGTTGTCCTAACAGGACTGCTTCGATCATACTGTGCAAACTATCGAGTGTCACAGATTACAGACGCCTCTGAGAGCCGGGCCAGAGTGCCTGAGTGTGAACGCCATGCTCCAAGCTTTCTGTACATTCACTGTTTCAGGCAGGAGCCATGTTGCTTAGCTTTATGAAAGCAGGACTGCTTTTTGTGCCTTTAGCTGTGGAGATGGGCTGTTTGTTAAGGCCAGGGTTCTGCACTGGGAATATGTGTGTTTGTTAGACTGACTGCCTGACTGTATGTGTATTTGTGATTGTGAGTCTATATTTGGGTGTGCGTTACACATTCATATGTGTACATGAGTGTGTGTGTGTGTGTGTGTGTGTGTGTGTGTGTGTGTTTGTGTGTGTGCACATGAATTCGTGTGTGTGTGTGTGTGTGTATTCATGTGTGTGTGTGTGTGTGTGTGTGTGTGTGTGTGCGTGTGCGCGAGTATGTGAATGTGTGTTTGCAGAAGGATGAGAGCACATAGAGTAGGGATACTCAGAGCAGAGTCCCTCCCTGCAGGTGAAGTGTGAGATTGACATGCCCGTGTGCCTGGGTGGGGTTTGGAGACGCCGGGGCAGAGACTGGGGCTCATGGGTATTCCCAGGCAAGGACACCCGGCTGTCACTCTCCACTCCCCCTCCAGTCACCCCCCCATCAGACCAGCTGAGATCAGGGGGCAGAAGGGCAGTCCTTCCCCCTCTTCTGCCACCCATCCTCTCCTCTCTCCTCCTCTCCTCTGCCCTTCCTCTTTTGCCCTCACCATTGTCCTGCTTTCTCCCTGTCCTCTAATTTCTCCTCGTCTTCTCTCATGCCTTTCTTCTCTCCTCTACCCTTCTCTTCTTCTCACACCCTCTCATTTGTTCTCTCCTGTCACGTTCTCTTGTTTCCTTTCTTCTTCCCTCTCGCTTATCTTGTCCTCTCCTTTTCCCTTTCTCCTCTCCTCACTCATCATCTCCCCTTTCCTTGCCTTTCATTTTCTCTTCCATCCTTCTCTCCTTTCTTCCTCCCATCTTCTCTCTTTCTTCTTCTGCTCGATTGTCCTGTATTCTCTTCTCCTCTTCCCTCTCCTCCCCCCTCCCATGGCAGACAGACACAGTCTTGGGTTGTCTCATCTTTCAGCCCTGGCCATTTAAATTCTGCTGACTTGCAGTAATTATGGGTCGCTCTCGATTTCCACTGAAACACCATTTATCAATTTCCTACTGGCCACGGTATTGTTTTTCAGACTTAATTGAGGATTTTAGGTGATTTTTTCTGTCCAACTATTAACTGTTCCTCATGTAATTGGGTGAATGTGGCAATACTGAGTGGGATAGCTGCATGACTATCACCTTCAACCAAACACCCACCCACCCACCCCCAAATAATTTACACATCCACACATGGAGGGATTAGCCCTGCGCAGTCTGCATGTTCCGGCTCACGATCTTTTACCCATAAGGGTTTCTGAAGTGATGCATGCAATCGCATTCCTGATGCATGCAGATTTATGCATATAAATGCTAATGCGACGGCCGCCCACTGAATAAAATAATTCAGCGGCGCAGCATGGTGATCTGCCCCCCAGCGGCTCTGTGATGGACTATCTGTACCCACTAATTTGAAGTGCAGGGGCAGGTTACCTCCACAGCCGTGAGGCTTAATTGAGCGTAGCAAATCCTTGCAGTTTGGTGCTCCCACCCCAGTTGGGTCGTGAATGGTCTTCATGAAGTCATTATGTAACCGCCTTCAAGCAGGCCTCAGGCAGCAATTCACCTTCAGCCGCTTTCAGGACTGGTTTTTGTGAGACTGGTGTAATTGTGTGCATGTGTGTGTGTGTATGTGTGTACCTGTGTGTGCATGTGCATGTGTGCTTGTAGTTTTGTGTGTATATGTATGTGTGTGTGTTGGTGATGTGGAGCTCTTGTCATATGAGGAAAGAGAGTTTTAGATTTTCTGAATATGAAATTGTTATTTATTTAAGAGTATTGCATGTGACTTGCAAATGAAGTATTAAGAGATTTGTACTTCATATAGTGATTTCATCTTTCATATACAAGAATTTTTTATCTTGGTATATGAAATCTTATAATGACATAGTGTGATGGGAACACAGCTTTGCGCTGTCTTCAGATGCATTTTGCTCTGAAAATCATAGAGCTTCTATTGTAATAATGCAAGGCCTCTGCCTGGTCCCGGGAGGAGAGGGAAATCAATCAAGCTGGAGCTGATAAAAATAGAAATGTGACAGACTAAAGGATTATTATGAGTTTGAGTCAGAGACCATCAATGCTTTAATGGGTCTCTATGGCTGTGTGTGTGTGTGTGTGTGTGTGTGTGTGTGTGTGTGTGTGTGTGTGTGTGTGTGTGTGTGTGTGTGTGTGTGTGTGAGTGTGTGAGTGTGTGAGTGTGAGCGTGTGAGCGTGTGAGCGTGTGCGTGTGTGAGCGTGTGCGTGTCTGTGTGTGTGTGCGTGTGTGGTGTGTGTGTGATTGTGTATGTATGTATGTGGTGTTTGTAAGTGGACGTTTGTGTGTGATTGTGTGATTAGTATGTGTAGGTGTTATTTTGTATGTTGGCATATGTGTGCATGTATGATTGGATGTGTGTGTGTGTGTGTGTGTGTGTGTGTGTGTGTGTGTGAGCATTTGAGTGAGTGTGTGAGTGTTTGGGTGTGGGTGTATATGTACAGCGTGTGTGTGTGTGTGTGTGTGTGTGTGTGTCATACTGTGGTCTGTGTATGTGTGTTTATGTATGAATTAGGTGCATCTGTGTGTGTGTCTGTGTGTGTGTGTGATGTGTGTGTGTGTCAACTTGTGTGTATTGTTGTGTGTGTGTGTGTGTGTGACTGTGTGTGTGTGTGTGTGTGAGTGTGTGTGTCAGTCAGCGTGTGTGTGTGTGTGTGTGTGTGTGTGTGTGTGTGTGTGTGTGTGTGTGTGTGTGTGTCAGCATATGTGCATGCGTAGCTGCGTGCGTGCTTTGGGGAACAGTATAAGTTCAGTGGAGAGCCAGAGGAGCCGGAGGACTGAGACAGCAGAGCGGAGTCTCCTCTGAGCCTCAGTGCTCCACTCGGCAGCCCCACAGAGCCAGTGAAGCGCTCCACAGCAGGCCCAGCCACCTCGCTCATAGATGCAGTCTCCCAGCATGCCTTTCTCCCAGCACGATTAGCGCTCAGCATCGATCCCTGGCAGGGGGAGATTAGATAAGCGCCTCCACTCCCTCACTCCGCCCCCAGGGGAGCCGAGGTCCGTTTCCCTCAGCCAGAGGCCGGCAACTTGGGCAGAACTCCACCCTGAGTCCCCAGTCACCAGACACTTCAGCCGGAGCCTGTGTCTAATGTCATGTGTGGTCCAAGTCACGCCTGCCGAATACAGCCTCAGTGAACTGATATATGCTGCAAAAAATAGAATCTTAATGGGTTTTATAAACCTTTTCACAGACCTGCAGGTGCATGCCCTGCCAGCAGGGTCACTAGAGGGTGATGGGATCAGTGATATAACCAGCTCATCCCCTGTGTTACCATGGAGAGGCTGAGCCAATCATTGCTTTGCAGATGTGGCTCTCTGGTTCTATTGTTCATGGCGCAGGTGGGACTCCGTCTCTCCGTCCCAGAATGCTCAGTTACATCACGGACGTGTGCTCTTATTGAGTCATCACGCGAAGACCAACCTCTTTTTCTTCTTATTGGCAAGGTGAAGACTGCAGGCTTGGTCACAGGCGTCGGAAGGTTTTTTTGAAGGTTTTTGTGTCAGCTAGTGGCAGCAGGATCAACAGGCTGTTGTATGAACTCCTCAGTTTGAAGTGGCCACTTGCGGCATCGGCCGGGGGGAAAAAAACATCTCTCTGGCTCCAGGGTGCCATGATGAATTGTTGTACTGTTGTGGTGCTCTTGAGGTGGGGGAGTGGGGTGGTGCGGGGGAGGGGTGGGCTGTTTGTATGAAAGAGGGAGAAAAGGCTTGGCGACCACCATTGTGTTAGGCCGATATAATTCCAGTCATAATTGCAGTCTTTGAATCGTAACGAGCTGTTGATTGCTCTTAATTACGCTCAGTGTCTCTGGAGGGACGGCATTCCCTCTGAAGGCCACGGTTTATCAGAAATAACTGTGCATGAATAAATCCATTTCTAACATTCACCTCCCAGGACTTAAAATCAATCAGATCAGCTAATGCTTCCGATAATCTGTAATATGCTACATGTAAAATGATTCCTTTAAACTGCCAATCACTGGCTTCATCTCAATTGCTGGAGATGTGGAAATCCTGTAACTGAAACTAATCCGTTTGTAGAAAAAGAATGACGAAGAAGGAGACAAAGCAAATGAGCTGCAATCGTAGTGTGTTGAAATACAGTAAGTTCAGGGAAGCGTTGAGAGAAGCCCTTTTCTGCAACCTCATCCTCAAGAACAGGCATCTGAAGAGGAGAGTATGCAGCATTTATGCAGCAAAGGAAATTGCAGTCACGATGTGGAAAATCGTCTGTACCTCCCTCCCTTGCGTAACGGCTCTAAGCCAAGTCACTGTTAAATGTTTAAGTGTTCAAACACAAGTCTTACCCACAGCATAAGGTATATGCCCAGAAACGTCCAGAGCATTTTAGGGTAATGAATTCAGGCAGAAGGGGCAGGAGTCTCGGTCTTTACGTTCCCCGCCAGTGTGCCATTAATAATGGCTGAGCATGGTTATTTAGTGATATTTTCAAAGGAAAAAAAAATGTTTCTTGTTCTGCCTTTAACTGCAGTCATATGTGACACCCACTGCCTCAGCCGGAGTGCCGTGGATATCAAAAGCCAGCCATTCATTATACTTTTTCAATTTTTTTTTAAATGAGCCATTCCAATCTTGTTCCGATCCCCTCTTAAGTGAGATCACACAGGGGTTGATGGGATATGAGAGAGCGTCATGGCTCAGTCCGGGGAGGTAAACCCGTGTTCATTATCTGCCGGGTGTAATCCCTCTCGACTCCGCACAAACGCGTCGAGCGATCGCTCTCGGATCAAAGGAGTGACTCAGCCGCGGCTCCGGCGAAGTTTTTAACAAGGCCGTAAAGAGGGAAGCCTTCCTCCAAAGGCCCATTTCACACTGCGAGACACAATGGAAGAAAAGCCTTGGTGGAGTAAATCTCTTTATGGTCTGTTCATCTCCTCCCATACCAGATATCACACCGCACTTGTGCGATGTTCCAAACCTTCTGTGGGATCTGAGTCTAATTAGATTTCAAAAGAAATGTCAGGAACACATTTTATAACAAATATTATTTTTAGTTCATTAATCCCTGGTTCTGCTAGTGTTTTGGGGTAAGAGAAACTGTACACACACACACACACACACACACACACACACACACACACACACACACACACACACGCATGCCTCCAATCACACACACACACACACACACACACACACACACACCAATCACACACACACGCGCATGCCTCCAATCACACGCACAGACCTGTTAGATAACGAACCGTATTTGTAGCACATGGTCATTACAGAATGCACCCGCCTTGTAAGCGTTTGTTTTGTAGCTCATGGGAAAGTAGTCCGTCTCGTTGAGGAATCAGTGGGCTAGAGCGCTGAGGCCTGTTAGCAGAAGCATTTTAGATCCCTGCGTGACGTGTCCGCTGACAGGATTGATGTGCCGCCACTCTGCGCCGTAACCGATGGGCCTCCGCCATAAAGGATAACAGGGAGGATGGCTACATCAATCAGGAGCTCAGATTTGTAATGTGATGTATGCGTTTGTCAACGTCAGGCGCAGAGCAGAGCACGGTGATGACATTAGCTTTTAGTCCCCGCAAACCGCGTTCGGTGAGAAGACGGCCATTTCTGCCCACGCTTGGTTTACGCTCAAATTACCTCCCCTGAAAGTTTTAAATCTTGAAAATGAAACACTTAGGTCACCATGTGTGGGGGAAAATAACCCACACAAATAATCAAAGGTGCAATGAAAGCTTTTAATAAATAACATAACAGTAATTTAACAGTAAGTGACATCTATTGCACCTACATGCATGTCTGAGTTGCAGGAAGGGAAGGGAATGTGTGTGGGCTCTCTGAAGTGTTTTGGTGAAACATGTTTCAACTTCCACGTTTCAGTAAATCAGACCATGGAACTGCAGCATATATATCGTGATACATTGTATCCTGTATCGTGATAAAGTTAAAGGAAACAAAGATGATTGATCTAAAGCATATGTTAACAGCAGGCTTTATTGATGGATACATTGTAACCAGCACACATAAGGTGCTGATGACTGGGTTTGGCAACCACTGTTTGAGTCAGCCCAGAAGAATCAATGGTGCTCTTTTTTTCCATAGTTCCAAGATCAGATCTCCAAGTGTTGCTGTAAACACAGTCCACTGTGGGAGGCCAAGTTCTGGGTTCATTCTGGGATATTTCACTGTAATCTCAGAGCAGGATCAGGCCTAAAAGAAGGGCAGATAACACAGTTCAGTTCAGGGGAAAAGAGGAAAACTGCCACAGGAATTGTGTTAGCATTTAGTCATTTAGCAGATGCTCTTATCCAGTGCATTACAAAAGTGGGCTAGCACACAGCAGGCAGGGATGATGTCAAGTAGTGGTCAAAAGTAGTTATTGCATTGACCTACAGCACATCATTACATTCTGTTGTAGGTGCTAGGAAAATGTAGGTTTTTAACAACAAGTTTGTGTATAGTGAGAGGTGGATGGAATACATGTTCAGACTTTATGGTTGAGATGTAGTTTAAACAGATGTGTTCTCAGTTTGTGTTGAAAGATGGGCAAAAAAAAAAATACTGCTCCTTTTTTTGCTTCCCGAATCGTTATCCGTTAATTGTTGCCTTGTCCATAGAGACCTCTGGCTAATATTGCTTTTTAATGGGGGAGAATTGCCTGGGCTGTTTCAGAATGCTATATTACCTGCCTGCCTTATGACTGTCAACATTTACAATGGATTTCTAAGAGACAGGACTATTCGTTATCAAACAAAAGCTTGCAAGTCAAATAGATTTTGGCTTAATGGGTTATCATTTATTGTTTTGTGTGCTTCTTTTTTCTGGTGCAGAGAGTTGGTACATGTTCAGGCAGTAATTGTGCAAGGAGATAAACAGATGCAGTTTCAAATGAAATTGATTTGGCAGGAGAGGAGCTCTGAGTGTGAAGCCAGCCCTCGTCAGCTCTCAGTGCGTGGGGCACTGTCAGAGCTGGTCGGCCTGACACTGAGAGACTCCAGAATATTTTTCTCTCTGCTTGGCTGTATCTGGTTTCTGCCATCTGTATTCTCTAATAATGATATGTGATGTGGAGTCAGAAACATGGAGCCCGTGTAGATATTCACTGACAGTTTTTTTTTTTTTTTTTCCCCGTGACTTTTCTCTGGAGATGTAGAGATTGTTTCCTGCTTCTGAATGCATCGCAGTGAGGAGTACTAGGGACCCAGAAGGATGAAGATACTCACAGTGTGTTATTACCCTCCATTTTGCCATAGTTTCTCAGTAGGTAATCCAAAGTGTAATTTTGTAATCTTTGCAAAAGTATCTGTAATCAGATTCTACACTTTTCCCCAAAGTAACCCGTTTTTGGTTAGAGTTGCATTCATTTTTATAATTTGGTTATTTAATACAGAGAACATGTACTCTGGTTCAACCCAACCCTGTCTGTCAATCATCATAAGCATAGACCATGAGGGGGGTGCATCTGCTGTTCATCTTTTTCTTTTCCTTTTTCTCCTTCTTTCTTCTCTCTCTCTCTTTCTGCCTCCTGCAGTGCTACTCTTCCCCCTGTGCCTGGGTGACTGTGTACAGCATCGTTGAGGTTAATGGAAAAACGTTGGATACATATAATCTTTATTTACTTGTGCTTGAGGTCTTTACCTGAGGACTGAACTGTAGCCGGGAGCCCAGCGGCGATGCAGTCCGAGGGATCAGGTGACCGCTGTCACGGTGACAGCCAATGACTGACCTCTCCTCGTGGTGGCGGCTCAACTTGGGGGGTATTGCCTAGCAACCGTGCAGAGCCACAGTGGACCCGTGTGACAGGGAAGGAAAGCGTGGGGGTGGGGGTGGCTGAATATCTAAGCAGTACACCTTTTGATTTTTAATGAAGAGCAGAAACACAGGTGTACGAGTAGCCGTTAATCCTTTGTAGTTGTAGTGGGGCTTTAGATTAATTGATTGCCTCGTGTTGGCCTTCTTTGGTTAGACCTTTGTAAATGTTTTCTTTCAGTTTGAATTCAGAGGATGTTCAGAGCCTGCCCCCTTTACAAGGTAGTTAAACAAACACTTTTCCCATTGGCTAAGGAGCCCTTCATTTTATGTCTCAGGTGGAAAAGAGCATGTAAAAGCCGCAGACGTCCGTTTCTGTATTGTGTTACGATTGGCAGTTTGACTGAACCCCACTGATGCAGTAGGGTCATGCAGACTGACTGCAGCTCTCCTGCTGTGCAGATGGTTTTCTGAGCTCTGCCACAGTGGTGTTGTTTGGGGGTCTGTGGGGGTGTGGCTTTGCCGCTCAATCTTCCTGCGGATTGGTGAGGCACAACTGCAGGGAACCTGCAGCCTCCTGAGCCGCAAGCCTGCTTCTGTTTCCCCATGATCTGTCTTCTGTTTTCCAAGACTTCCTCATGCAATTTTAATAAGACCGCGCACTCGTATTCCTCAGTAATCAAGCTTTTATATGCATGCTTTTTGAGAACCCCAGCAAGCGACAGGCATTGGAAATGAGCATATGCTACCATTTTTGTAATGTGTTATGTTGGGTAGTTGTTTTAAGATTTCTCGTTTGTATGAATCTATTCCTATGAAATAAGCATTGAATAAATAACTAAATAACAATACACTGCTGGTGGGTTAAAGACGATGAACAGTGACTATATTTATGCAGTGTCAATCATGCTGAGAGTGGAGCTTAGTTCCATGAATGGGTCGTGGGGGGGGCAGGGGAATTGCAGCGGATGTGACCACCTCCCTCCGCCACGGAGCAGTGTTAATGAGCGGAGCGTCCGTGCGTGGGCTCGTGCCGTGGGGAACATCGGCGTCTTGTTTGAACATCTTGTTTTGTCTCGAGCGGCGTTTCCAGGGAACAGAACCCTCTAGCCGTGCTTTTCAAGAGGAAAAGAGGAGGAAACGAGCAAACAAGCACGAAGGGATGGGGGCAGGACCAGAAACGGAAATATCTGTGAAGATTTAAGGGTGGAGTCTGGGATGGAGGATTCCCAGAGTTGTGTTGGTGTTACACCCCCCCCCCCGGAGCCGGGCTGTACTGCCATCAGCCCCCTCTTCAGCGCCACACACAGCCCTGCTGATGGATTAATCTCACATACCCCTGGGATTGGCTTGTGTCTTTTCCAGGACTGTCATCTCACTCTCCTTGTCTGTGAGAGTCTGGCTTCGTGTGTATGTATGTGTGTGTGTGTGAGAGAGAGAGAGTTTGGCTTTATGTGTGTGTGCGTTCGTATGTGCGTGCGTGCATGCTGTGGGCGTGAGTAGGTTTGTGCATCCATGTGTGTGTGTGTGTGTGTGTGTATTCATTCGTGTGTGTGTGTGTGTGTGTGTCTGTGTGTGTTCATAGTTAAGGAAATCGATGTTCCCGTCTCACTGTGAGGGATAGCATGTATCACATGTTGCGTGTCGAGTTGCCACTGCTCACGGCCGCACTTTCCATTTACAGGAAATAACACAAGCACAAGGGGTGTGGAATGAGACGCATCGATCTGTCCGGGATATACTGCCAGACAGGATTTCCCCAGGTCCTCTGTGTACCTTACTCTGCAGATTTTACACTTAAATTTACACAGATGAGAGTGGAGAGCAGACAACCTTAACTAGACTGACTTGCAAAGCTTGCATTTTTACATACTGTTCGCCGATACAGCTGGATATACACTGAGGCGTTTCATGTAGTCTGCTAGTTGCTGATACAGTTTTAGGACCCTACCTGTGAATTACCACTTTGAATTGCAGGCCCAGGTCCCTAAATTACTGTACCACACACCTGCCTCTTTTCAGAAGTGAAGCTCCACCCTCAGTTTCAGCATTTCTCACCACCTGGCACCAGTCTAAAGGATGTTCAGAAGAGTGAGAGACAGAGAGTGGGCGTGTCTGCTGTGATACAAGCCAGCTGCAAGCCACGCCCCCTTCTCTGGACACAATGTATCAGTGCAAATCTGCAAATGAGGGGATAGCAGTACACAGACAACAGGGATTGGTTACACTGAGATCAGACTGGCCTGCTCTGAGCATCTTGTGTACCAGGGGTGGTATCCTTTGTAAGGAGTAGAATTACTGTACTTTTGTAAGCTTCCACATCTGGGTTCTGAAAAGATCCTATGAGCTGGTCGTTGTGAATTATGGCAGGGTAATGTGGCTTTTACCTCTAGAAGGCTTTGGTTGGTAATAGGAGATTGTGAAGCTGTGTTATAGTACAGAGCTGCAGACCTGGGACCTGAGTGCCTTTTAGAGGCTGAGGCAGGGGCGATTGAGCGGGAGTTTTGGAATTCGTGGAGCCTCTGTGCTGCTTTAACTAATCCCTACACATCAGTGCATGCGTTACCGGAGCCCTGCAGTGCCGCGTTCAGAGTGGCCTTCCTGCGTAGGCTGTTTCTATAGGAGCTCAGCAGGGTCAGGGTGACCATGGATGCATGAGTAAGACTTTCTAAACCTCACAATGGATGGAGCTAAAATGAACTGCCAATCACTGACTTTGTTGGAACCAAACAAAAGATGTTGCTCTCCACAGTTAGATGATGGTGGTTAATCGTCTTAACTGTTAGTCTAAATAGGCTGAACTGTTAGTTTAACTATGCTGAAACTTTTAATGTTAGATAAGTCCACCCAACTTTAGGGAATGGGTTTTGCCGCTAAACTTTGCCAGTTGCTACTTCCCCAGATGAATCCTAAGTTGAAGTAAGTAGGGCTCCTTATTCCGGTTCATAGGGTGGTGAAAATTCAAGCCAACCTTAGACCTACTTTATGCTATGACATTTGCTAAAACCAGTTCAATTGCAGGACACCAAACTGCAGAGTGTAACTTGCCTATCAAGACAGACTGCATTACATTGCACTAATGTAGCAAACGCACTTATCCTAAGAGACTGACAAAGCAGATAAGAGATACCACCGACGAGAGTGTCTGAGGTGGCGAATTGTGGGTCAAAGACAACACCCGTGTTTCTGTTCCATGGAGAGTCATTGATGCAGAGGGCAGTTCCCCAGGGGATGCAAAATGGCCGCCATGGGGGTTTAGGATGGTACCAGGATTTTCCATAGCTGAAATACAATGCAGAAAATCCCTTGCTACGTTATCGTCTTGGTCATGCTTTGCAATGCATTTTCAGAAGATGCAACTGATTAGAATAAGCGTCTGTAGCTGGGAAACAAAACAAAGGTGGGAAATTATGAGAGAGATCTGCAAACATTCTGTTTGATGACTTTAAGAACATGGAGATGAGTGTTTATCTGGAGAGTCTAAAGAATCTGTGCTGACAGTCAGTTACGCTCCCATGCCTGCACTCGCGTGCCAAAGTGTGCAGGGAACTGCGTCAAAAAGTGTGTCAAAATCTCATCACAGATATCATCAAAATAATCTACTGAAGGGTGTGACAGCTGAGAGGAAACGTCAGTTATAAATCTCTCTGCTCAAGGCCAGGCACAGTGTTGCTGGAAGTTTGCAGCTCTCTGCTGAAGCTGGAGGAGTTTCGGCATCTGTAAGATAACCAGCCACAAACAGCCTTCAAAAAGTCGATGTGGAGCATTCATCTATCCTCGTGCCATCAGATGTGTGCTTCATTAATGTTCAAATGAAAAGGCCTCACTTCTCTGGTAGTCAGGGTGGATTGGCCCTTTTGTCCCTGGATGGTTTCAGTAGACAAAGGAAGAGGCTGTTGGCCTCTGTTGGTCATTTCATCCTATACAAAAAAAAATAGCGAGACCCACAAGGAGGATTTTACAATCCCAATCTGGAGGACATATTCTGAGTTCAGATGTTTAATAAATTTTTCTCACAAGATCTCTTTCCCTAATCAGTACTGATTTACCATGGTTAGCCATAGTTGGCAACGTTTGGATGAAAGCATCTTCCGTTTCACCTTTTTTTGAATATATTCTAAAAAAAGATGTAAACTTCTGAATCCATATGATATCCCCCTGATCGGTTTAATGCCAGTTCCGCTCAGCCACAGAAGGCACCGGATCTCCCGTGCGAGCTGCACTTTCCGCTAATCTGGTCAGCCCTTTAATCATCGGCGGTTACCGTCCCTGTTGGAACCCCCCCCGAGAGGCCCCCAAGGGAGAAATCGTTTCGAGTCGCTGCAGGAGGTATCGGTGATTCGTTAACGTCACTCCCATCGATCAATGAACTCCGGAGAGAAATGCTGGAAAAATCAGGTGCTGGAAAAACATTGTCACTGAGACAGTGTAAACGGCAGATAATTTCTTGGTGCTTCAGTTTTGATATAAAGGAGAAAACATTTGTTTTGCAAGTTTTGTTCTAAAGGACAGTGAACCCTCTCTGGCTGTGTACATAATGCTGTCTATTCATCCTTGTATCTGACACTTTGCGTTTCTCAGACGTACACAGACACATTTATAATCTCTTTTTCCTTCTGATGTACACTGGGCACTCTGTCGCAGTGTTTGCTGTGGTGGTTAACATGAGCTCCCACTGCTGCTTGGTTTGATAGTTTGTTCTTATTTTTTAAAAAAAATAAGTTTTATTTGGTGAAAAAGGAGGACAGCTTATTACAAAAACAAGTTGTATCATGAACACAGAGCTACACATTCAAGAGTATTTAAGTGAAGATTCCAATCGGTAATAAAATTCTCGGTCTTTAAACTGGTGTGTTTTGACGTCACTTTCAACGTTACAAACATTTCAGAGATATGAACAGCCCCAAATTCCAGCGTTTGGATGTATCTGAGGTTCTTCTGCATGTTGTGTTATGTAGAAAGCTCTCTGAAGTTGTTTTTTATTATGTGAGTTTTGTATTCAGAACTCTACAGTTATAGTTGTTATGTGAGCTTTATATAGCCTAAAGCGCATTGAAGTTTCATTTGTTATGGCAGTTTTTTATAAAGCACACTGAAGTTGTTTGCTTTATCACGTTTTTATAAAGGTCAGTGAAATTGTATTTGTTATGCCAGCGTTGTGTAAAGCATACTGAAGCTGTATTTGTTTTGGCAGATTTGTATAAAGGACAGTGAAATTGTATTGTCAGGTTTATATGAAGAACAGTCATGTTGCTGTTGTGTTATGTCTGCTTTGGAGAAGGCTCAGTGAACTCATGTCAGTGTTGGGTTTCGGGGTAACGTTTTTGGCAGTGCGTGTCGGTACCGCTGTTGTTTTTCGGCCGGTTTGTCTGTGGTTTGATGAATCGCCTCTGAGAGGGAGACCAGGGGAGCTGTCGGCTCTGCTTCACCTCAGCGCAGACCAGATGCCCCTGTGTATTACTCACAACCCAAATAACTACCTGCAAATCCGAAATGGCATGGTTACGCCAACTGGAAAACGGTGCACGAAAACATCCGTTTGGCTCGGGGAGGCTCTGTCCCAGAGCGGTGAAGTCTATCGGCGGGGGCCGCAGCCTGAGGGTACAGCATGGCATTGAGCATTTAGGTTTCAGTGGTCTGAAATAGGGGGCTAAATGGAGCTAATGCTGGTTTGTGTCCGAGCTCGATTTTTTTTTTTGGAACGTGGCCCAGATGGTTGGGGCAAATGGAGCATATTGATTGGCCTTAATCTTCCTCATTATCTCTGTAGGAGCTTGCATTTAAAGTGGCTTTGGGCAGCCTGACTGTAAAGAAGTGGGGAGATCTGACCTCAGTAATCTCCCGGCCTGGGGTCACTCTGTGGTGAGCAGCTCTGCCTGCTGGGAAGGGTCATCAAGAAAGGAGGATGGACTTAGCGGGGAAAACAGCGAGGGGAAGAAAATATTAAGGAAAGGTCAACTGTCCCCTTCACCCCTGTGGGTCCGGTATCTCTGAAGGTCGGATTGTTAATTAGACCTGCCTTAGCTGAGCCAAGTATCAGGGCAGGGGTCAGTAAGCCTGTTCTGGAGAGCCAGGGAGCTGGCCCTCTCCAGCATCAGGGCTGGGGACCTCAGCAGACCCTGTGTCTCTGCAGCACCAGGGCTGGGGACCCCAGCAGACCCTGTGTCTCTGCAGCACCAGGCCTGGGGACCCCAGCAGACCCTGTGTCTCTGCAGCACCAGGCCTGGGGACCCCAGCAGACCCTGTGTCTCTGCAGCACCAGGGCTGGAGACCCCAGCAGACCCTGTGTCTCTGCAGCACCAGGGCTGGAGACCCCAGCAGACCCTGTGTCTCTGCAGCACCAGGGCTGGGAACCCCAGCAGACCCTGTGTCTCTGCAGCACATGGTGCCTGCATCCTGTGGTGCCATGTAGCTTTGGAGCTGCATGACTGTTTAACTGATGTAGTTAAAGGAGAAAGTTTGTCTGTGACTCTCTCAGTACTGTCATCTGGTGTGGGGTATGGGGGGTTTGTGTGTGTGTGTGTGTGTGTGTGTGTGTTTTGGGAGTACAGCTGGTCGGCACAGCGAATGGGAAGTTCAGTTCTGTTTTAATTGCCTGTCACTCCTGGTAAGCTGATGTGACAGACCTTGAAATTGCGCGGAGTGTTGGGCGCGAGCGGGAGAAGTCCGTCGCCGTTTTCCCTCCACCGCGACGATCACCAGACCCTATCAAGTGCGCTTTATCTCCGGCGATCAAAACAAGCCTTTTTTCCTCAGCACCAGCATAAATTCAGCGCGCTGTTTGAGACGTTAGTCTGGCACAAAATGATATAAGGAAAAAAAAACACTCCAGAGCTCTCAAAGATGAGCCTCAACACGAGATGCGGCTCGGTGACAGCCCCTGAGTCACCACGATTAAAATGGAACAAAAAAACGTTTCACTTCACCAAATAGAGGCACAAAATATTTGACAGTATTTCTCTTGTACACGTTCTGATGGAGCTCTTGTGTGCCGCGGTTCTGCTAAATCAGCCCCAGTATAGAGCTCTGAATGAGCCCGCAGTGTCCGCCTCAGTCTGATGTTGTCAATGTCCACAGATCTAAAGTCGGTCATGCATAGAAAGGAACACAGTGTGGGCGGCACAGGGGCCGATGCTGGCCGTATCATTACTGTCATTTAGCCCGTTCCGTGGAGCGGCCCATCTTCTCTTGTGCGCGTGTGTAACCTGCGTCCAGCACACACCTCAAATACTCAAACCCCTGAGATTCCCCTCACATTGGAAAACACTTTTGTTTTATGTTATCATGCCACTGTACATGTATGTTACATGCTTTTTGTTATCAAACCAAACCAACCAAAATATACAGTCATTGGGAAGTGGGTTTTGTAAAAGGAATATTGGTGGAAAATGGATGTTTCTGTGTAAAACTAAAGAAGGAGAAGTTTGTGGATAGTCATGTGCTGGTGTGTAAAGGGTTAAAGTGTCTAGTCCAGGTCATGTGTCCCGGTTCCTACTCCCTGCATATCTATGAGACTGAAGCCACCCAGATCTGTGGTGACCTTTCCCAGTGGATAGGTACAAACAGTGTTGCCATGGCGGCTTGCGTGCGTGTGGAGGTGGTGGATGGGCAAACGCACATGGGTATGGTGGGGGGAGGGGGTGGCTGAGCTGCAGCGACCACAGCCTGTTCCCTTCCAAAAGATGTCCCACACCCCCAGCTTGCGCCTCCCCGCCCGGAGGTGGTGTTTTCCTGAGCAGGAGGCATCGTGGGATAGGTTAATGACTACATTACTGCTCGAGTTTGTTTACTGTGGGTCAAGGGGCCCGTGGCACACTGAGTCGTTGCCAGGCAACACAGAATGCAGTGTGCTCATGTCACCTGCCCCCCCCTCCCCCGCACACGCCACCGCCCGCCCACCCGGTCTGTACGGGATGGGCGGAGCAGTGGATCTGACGTGCGAGTGACATCAGCGGCTGCGCAGGTCGAGCCGGGTCAGGAGTTTGTTTTCACAGGCCGTCCGAGCGCCAGCGGAGGGTGACGTCATGATCCTTCCGTTGCTTACTTTAAACGCGGTCTCCCTGGCGCAGTTAGGTGACAGTGCTGCTCTTACGCTGTTATCTCAGTTACCTCAGACATGTGGGGGTTTTTCCTGCTGGGGTGGCTGGCTCAGATGTAAGACCCTCTCAGGCTGTGTGAATGGGGTGGGGGGGGCAGTGCTGTTTACATGGGAGTCGGCTGTGAGCCCTGCCTGGATGACATGGGGCATTAGTGTTAGCGGTGGCTTTAGCATTAGCAGTGTAGCAGAGAGAGAGACATTGGGGAGGGGGGGGTGGCTGCACTGAGAATGCTGGCTGTAAGGGGGGGTGTATTTCCTTTCCAAAGGCCACAGGCAGGTGCTCCACCCAGGTGAATAAACCACCGTATATTTGGGGGACAGAAGATACAGTAAGCGGCAGCTGAACTCCGTCTGACTGTTTAAACTCTCAGCAGCGCCCCGCCAAACCGTGTTGCATTGTTGGATATGGTTGAGGTCCCGTAGTTTGATCTGGTAAGAGGGGGAGGAGCCTGTGGGGATACGCCCCACCAGGGGTGCTGCGTCGGCCCCACGTCTACTTGGGTAGCCGCCCGCCTCTTCCCTGGTAATCTCTTTATCCCCAGCATTTCCTTGCCAGATAACTTTGTTACCGGGAAACTAATTCATTTTCCAGGCTAAATCATGACCCCCCAACCCCCCAGGGTTCCAGTCACAGATGGGAGGGAGAGGGGTGGGGTGGGGTGGCTGTGGGTACCATAGCAACCTCACAGTGACGTCAGGAACTGTCATGTGTATAAACGTTGCACTTAAAACCACATCTCATCATAGATCGAGGCACCATCAGTCGAACGAGGGTCTGAGTGTATCAGACCCGAGCGCCAGGACCGCATTCGGCTGTTACCCTCCCCTCAGCCCACTGAGGCAGAGGTAATGAACTTACAGTGCTATATTTAGCCCTACCTGACAGCAGAGGTGGAGGATCCATTGCTTTGGAGAAAGAAATCTCCACCTTGAAGCAGTGGATGTAGGCATACACAACAATACATACTGCTCTCCTATAAGCCTGGTGAAAGCAGTGCAGTTCAGAGTGATAGTGCCAGGTTTATACCTCTCTGCTGTAAGCCTGGTGAAAGCAGTGCAGTTCAGAGCGATAGTGCCAGGTTTATACGTCTCTGCTGTAAGCCTGGTGAAAGCAGTGCAGTTCAGAGTGATAGTGCCAGGTTTATACCTCTCTGCTGTTAGCCTGGTGAAAGCAGTGCAGTTCAGAGTGATAGTGCCAGGTTTATACCTCTCTGCTGTAAGCCTGGTGAAAGCAGTGCAGTTCAGAGTGATAGTGCCAGGTTTATACCTCTCTGCTGTTAGCCTGGTGAAAGCAGTGCAGTTCAGAGTGATAGTGCCAGGTTTATACCTCTGCGAAAGCAGAGCTGTTCATTTAGTTTTTTCTTTTTTGTGTTCTACAATATTAGCTTAAGTTTAGTTGAGGTATTTCACTCAGAGATGTGTTCAGGATCTTCAGGGATAACGGATTAAATCTGTCTCTGACTAAATTCAGGAAATTGTTATAATTAATTCTTCCACCATACTGAGTACTGAATTCATATTGACTCAGCACTGGCTCAGCACTGACCCCCTGTTGGCTCACCGATGACTCAGCGCTGGCCCGCCATTGGCTCAGTGTTGGCTAACCGCTGACCCAGTGTTAGCGTCGCACTGGAACCCCCTGCTTCCAAAGTGATGGTTTCTTTAAAAGCGGCTCAGGATGACCGCGGCTATCGGAGAGTTCAGATGGGTCTTATCCCTCTGACGCGGTCAGCAGTGGGGAGAGAGAGAGCATGCCTTTGGGCTAACTTAGCGGAGAAACCGCCTGTCTGAGGGTGCTAGAATTTCTCTGAGGTGCTACTTCAAACACCTAATCCCAAAATCCTCTCTGTCTGAGTCTACCCCTCTACCCCCACCTTCTTTCCTCCCACACTTTCTCTCTCTTATTCTTTTTTTTGGTCTCTCTAAAATTCAAATTCATGCTACTTTATCGGCATGCTTTAATGATACACAAACACAAACGCATTAAAACATGAATACAGTAAAACCCAAGTGCATCACACACAGAGATAACTGTGACTCTCTCCATTCTCTAGCATTGCCATTAGTGTTAAACAAAATTATACCATCACAGAGGCAGCAGTATAGTGTAGTATATAACGGTATAATATATAGTATAGTATATCACAGTAACGACCCGTGTAGGTCAGTAAAGCGAAAGAGTGCAGTTGACTTGCATGTAATGCTGGGCTGTCAAAAACACTGTACAATCTAAAGACTGATGGGTAGTAAAGTTCTTATAGATGGTAATTACATTTTTATTATCTCATGGGTATGCAGTGTTTAAACGTATCGATCATTTCTCAGTTTTATTGTAAGTAAATGGTGCCCATTAAAAACCAGTCGAGTGTGTATTTTCAATTACAGAATGAGGGGTAAATCTAATGCCACCTGCTTCTGTGTATGCATCTCAAAACGCTCGCTCTCTCCGTCTCTCATGCAATGCACGCTCTCTCCATCTCTCCTGCAGTGCTCGCTTTCTGTCTGTCCTGTGTGTAAGCGAACATGCCGGGTGTGTAAGTGAACATGCCGGGTGTGTAAGTGAACATGCTGAGCAGTCAGTCCTCATATCATGATGACAGTCATTTGAATGGGTGGGGGAGGGGGAGGGGGCAGGTGGCTTGTCAAACCTGCTTTATTGCTGTGCCTTTCCTGCATCTCATCACATTGCGCTTAGCAGAAGCTTCCAGAGAAATGCTGTTCATTTATACAGGTGGATACTTACTGAACCCACTCTGGTGCCTAAAGGCTCACTAGTAATGCCATGACCGGTAATACCATGAATGGCAGTCAAACCTGCAACCTTTAAGTCACAGGCCCAGTTGCCCACCCATAACATTGCTGCTGGTGCACTGCCACAGTGAGGGACAGCTCTTCTCCAAAGCCACTACTCTTGGTGTGTGTCAAAGACTTATGCGTGTCGCAAGAGCTTATTCAACTTTCTTTTTGGATGAGATAATGTTTTCTTCTTGAGTTAACCGTACATGTGGAATGGCCTGGGAGCTCTGAATCTGATCCTGTTCTCCTTTTCATTTTGTAATTGTTTTTTTTTTTTGTCATTTTTCATCTTGAGTCTGAGGCCCCAAAAACCTGGACGTTCTTTTTCCGTTTTTCTTTTTCCCCACAACTGAACCATGAAATGTTTCAGCCTATTATTATGGGTATCATGAAAGGACAGGAGAGCCGATTTCACCAAGGCAGCGCCGTCAAATGGAGCTTCAGTAACATAAAAGTGCTAGCTGGCATCACAGCCAATGGCGGAGGGAGGCGGTGGGGACGGTTGCCTGGCAACCTCATCAGCCAAAGAACACTTGACACTGGAGTCGAGATCGGAGTAGCTACGTGCGGCTGCTGTTATCTGAACGCTAAACGATGGGACCCAGGGTCTCATTAGCCTGAGTGTAGGGCAGTTACTTCTCTTTCATTTCTAATTTCTCATTCATTACTCCCTGTGGGGTCACGACCCCCTCAACCAGTCTCCTGACCCCTCTCCTACTTCTCGAGTTGTGTTGTGGCAAAGATGGTACAGGAAGAAAGATGGTAATCTCAGTTGTCAGCTCCTATTCCGTTTGAGCCTTGCCGTGTGAGAGGCGGGAAAGTGCTGCGAGCATGCGTAGAGACTGGTGCAGCCTGTAGTCTAGTGGCTAAGGTACATTACCAGGACCCCTGAGGTTGGTTTCTCGCACCCCAGTCTAGCCACTGGAAGATTGCTGCTGCTGTCTGGCTCCTGTTCAAGGCCCTAAACCCCACATTACTCCCAGGGGGGACTGGCCCCTGGTTTGCCCAATCAACCATAAGTCACCTTGGATAAAAGTGTCCGCTAAAATGACTGTAATGTAAAGTAATGAATGGCCCTAACTCCTAGTGACGTACAGCAGTGCTACTCTCTGAGTTAAGTATCCAATTTCAAGACACTGCACATGTGCGATCGTGCACAACCGTTAAATAAATAGCTTTTCTCTACGAATTAACGCTGGATTTCGCTAACCTAGGCTATCCAACGGCGCATGCGAACCCAGTAAGGACTAAGGAAGTGAGGGTCATTGTGAGAAACCTTCCGATAGGGACCCATTTTAAAACCAGCACAGTGGTCTGCATAAGCAGATCTAAGCGCAGAACAATTTAGCCTATAGGTTTAAGCTCTCTCTAGCTGTTACTCTCTGTTTCCTCGTTCTGTTTCCTCCTTTCCTTGTTCGGTGTTGTGTTGTGTTGTTCCTCTTCATCGCCACAGTCGGGTTAATCTAAAAATACAGCTTTCTGTGTTCTCCCTAATACTGTCCCCAGGGCAGAGCAAAGTCCAAACCTCTGTCCTCCAAATCAATATGAAATCTGAAACCACACATTGGTTTCCTGTTGTGTTTTATTGCTGTGCACATATTTGTTTGGCCTCTGGGTACAGAATGAATCATGGCTAGATATTGTGTCAGGTGCCATCTTTTAAAGAAATAAATTCCCTCTGTTGCACATTCCGACATGTGTAATTCCTTTTAATCTAAAGACCTCGATACACTCCGTCATGACATGGGAGACAGGAGTACAGAAATATGGGAGAGGGGCATAAAAAAGGACTCTTCTGGGGAGAAACGAGAGGAAGAGGGGAAGTTTGCAAATAATGGAATGCGCTGTGCTACTCAGCCAATAGCATTCACAGTCTCAGAATTCTAAGCCATGACATCATTCCCAGTGTCATCCCGATATTAGCTTCAGCCACGTCTATGACAGCCTTGTTCAAATGAACTCTGCTCATTGTCTTCATGCTTGCACCTGCACCCAATTAGCCCGCAGGCGGAGCGGCATGCGCTCGCGCGACGTCTGTTTGCGCACAACGTGCGTGCTGTGTGCGTATGCGAGGCGAGGCCGGCGGAATTCAGGCGGGAGGAATGCGGGTTGTAAAAATCCTCCTGGTCGCTCGCTAGAGATAAATGCCCTTTTCATACTCGTCTGGAATTTCACTTTTTGCTCGTCACTGTAATACAGTCCAGCTGGACGGTTTGGCATCTGGGAACAACGTGGGGTATTTTCAATGCATTTTGGCCCGCTTTACATTGACGGACACTGTAACTACAGTGACGGGGGACTTCTCATCTCTCTCAGCAGGCCAGCCCTTTCCTGGAGCACAGAGGCCTTCAGATTGGCTGTAGCTGTGCAAGTGCGGTGGAGATTCTGAGCTCAGGCACAAAGAAGCCCCCCCCCCCCCTTGCCACCCATGGTTCTCTGTGCCAGAGCACGACAAGACTAAACCCAAAAAAGGCTCTCTGTCTTCAAACAATCAGATATCATCTTCTCACAATTCACAGCCTAAGAAGGGAGTCAGTGTGTTCTTGTGGTGTCCTCGGCCCAGTGCCAGTGCCAGTGTCAGTGTGAAACCTGTCAGTGTGAAACCTGTGTGGGTTTAGTTTGACGGAAAGGTCAGTCCCCCCCCCCCCGTTTTCTTTCATTATGTCAAACACAGTTGACAGCTGTGAATTGTCGCTGTAATTTTCTGTTTTTTCTTGACATTTTGTCAGAGCTCGTCTCGTTGTATCAGATCATCGAGCGAAACAGATTCCTATCACGCTCTGAATTCCATCCCGTTCTTGCATCATAACCTTTTCCGAGTGAAAGGAAAAATAAGTTAATAAGTTAAATAAATAAATAAATAAATAAATGGATCTGTTGGCAGCAGTTTAAGTGAGCTGATTATGCCTGCGTATGTTCCAGGGAGAGAACCCAGATTGATACAGCTGGGACCCCCCAGCTTATCATCTTTTACCTGCCAGGAAGCCTCCTGTCACGGCTGGCTGGGCTCTGTAGGGCTCTGTAGCCTGGGCTCTGTGAGAGATCGAGAAGGAGATCGCATCTGCACCATCACCTCGGCACCCTGTCGTCTCTGACAGTCCACAGATTTCCCTCTCCTGCATTTGCCTCCATCTCCGTATGGAGATAGGCATCTGACAGTGGGGAGGCTTTGCTCACATGTGTGTGCGTGCGTATGTGTGCTTGTGCGTGTGCGTATACGTGCGTGCGTGTGTGTGTGTGTGAGTGTGCGCGTGTGAGTATCAGGGTGGCAGTGGTTGTAAAGGGGGTTGGTTGTTTATTCGCACAGCCTACGTACAGTGAAGAGTTGCCCACATCGGCTCTGTGGTGGGCCAGTGTTAAATCCGGGGGGGGGGGAGAGTGTTTGGATGGAGAATCAGTCTGAGAGTCAGGCTGTGAGGCTGGCTCATAGTCGCCGCCGTTTACTCTCAAAGCTGAACGCTGCCGTCCTTACCACACCCAAATCCAAATAATCTCCCCAGAAATCTCTCTGTAATGCCCCTCTTTGTTCTGCCATTGTTCCAGAAAACACCTCCTTTTATGTTAAAGTCCAATTAGACACGTATGTTTAACGATCGCTGCAGAGTAAACTGCCAGTCGTTTTTTCCCAGGAGAATCAATTGCCTTGGGTGCTTTCTTGGGTACCAGCTGAGGTTGTGTTTTTGTGCACATTTAACATGTTGGGTAGATCTATACATATTGTAGCCTGCCATTTTGCCCACAGGGTTTTTTTCAATAATTTCTAATTTCTTTTTTTTCCATTGTTCTCTGCATTTTGTTTGGACACGACAATGTTTATGTGCTTCCTGGATTGTATGGCGAGGCTTGTACTCATTTGCTGTTTATCGCTGTGTTATTGTAAAACACTGAAAAGCTTTATAAAAACCATGCTTCTTTTTTTATTTTTTTTCTTCATCTTCCCTTTTCATCTTCTGTAAATTCTTATTCTTTTTTATATTTTTGACTGCATTGTGTTTGGAAGCAACTGTTCCTTAACGTTTAGATGCTGCTTGCATGGTTTAAGCTTCTTCTTCATCCTCCTTCATCTTCAAAATCCTGTTGAAATATTTAAAAAAAAAGATTATGACACTAATACTACAACCAGTACTACTACTACTGCTACCACTAAAGTTACTACTACTGCTAGAACTACTATGTCTCCTACTTTGAGTTCCTGTGAGTGCTAGCAGGCCGTTTCCTGTCTCTCAGTGAGCCCCTCTGTTAACAGACTACAGCTCTGGTGCCCCACCCCCCCTCTGCTGCCTACATCTCCTGCCGACCAGGTGGCAGAGCCGGTCCCAGCCCTGTGCTGCGGAGGCATGGATACATCGGGAAATCCATGCCTGCCACCTGCCACACCGTAAATAATTGAGGAGCAGGTAGAGCTCAGGGTGGGCGGCTGCCCTCCGACGTGTTTACGCGTGTCACCCACATCTGTGCCAAAAACGGTGCCTGCAGGCTCGCTGCAGGACTTCGCCTCTGCTCGTTAGCGCTTCTGCTCACTTTGCTTGCGCTGCTTTTAGCCGTGATGGACTAGCTGTAGCTTCATAAGCCCCGGAAGGCTTTACCTCCTGGTTTCTGTGCTAATGGGAATAATAATTGCTATGGGGACCGCAGCTCTTTTTTGGATTTGTTCCAGCTGAATGATTGACAGAACGTGGTGCCCCCCCCCCCGCCCATTGTGGGGTTCGTGAAGCCTCACTGTACCAACGCTTGTGGTTTACAGTGTGTCTGAATCCAAATGTGCTCATTAACCTTGTACCTTTAGATCTGGCATCCCCTAGAGCGGTTCAATCCCAGATCGGTGTTTAGTGTGCTCCCTCCTCTGGTCTTTGTTTTGCGCTCTCGCTTGGTAAACGCAGACATGCTACCATCCCATTGGAATGCCCCAGCATTCCTGGAATAGCTCCGATAACTAAATATCCCTGACTTTCCAAGTTTTCAATGTGGAAGCTTCCTCCCAGTGTTTCCGATGCCATTGTCAACAAGCAGTGATTGACACAGTCCGTGGTTACCCAGCTGCATTTTCAACAGTGTTCCAAGCCTCCTAGACCTGCAGTGGTGTAGTCTTAGGCACTGTAGCAGACATGATATGGATACACTCAGCTACACACACATTTTCGATGAAATGCATAAGAATGATTGCATAATAAAGGGAAACAGGTCATTCAGCCCAGCTAGATCTAGGATAAGTTCTGCCCTTTAGCTCATAAAGGGTAAGGCTAGGATATTAACACAGACCTGATATAATTATGTATTCTCACCGAACGCTTTGCTTTACGATGCTGAGGCACGGATCGCGTGTGTGAGTCCTGCGTATGACAGCTGGACGATCTGCCATTGGTGAGATCGGTGGTGGCGACGTCGAGTGAAACGTTATCTCTTGGGCCTTGCTTCCCGACGAAGATTAAAACGGTTTAGCGCGGGGCTCGGTGGGAGATGATGACGTAAATCTCACACACCGGCTAATCTCAGCGTTTTTTTTTTTTTTTTTTCTCTCTCTCTTCAAATCAATCATTAATTCCATCTCAGGCTGCCCATTATGAGGCAGGGGAGTCTCTGCATCTAATTACTGAGCCGTAATAGACCCTGCGCCCATAGCATAATGCAGTGACTCACTCAGCAGGCAACCTGCTTATCGTCTCACAGTCGACACTCTGGCCCAGATTCACTCAAACAGGTGAGAGCCAGACCTGCCGCACTGGATGAATAAAACAAAAAGAAACGAGGAAGTATATTTCAGTACATTTCGAGCATTTTGGCTGGCAATTCTTATCCAATGCCCTAGAGAAGCAAAGTGTAGCTCTAGAGAGACCAGAAATGCAAAAATGGTGGATTTAGCTTTGAACCTGTTGATTAACCTGAAAATTTAATGATTACATAACAAACCTTAACAAGGTTTATATAAACCGGTGTAATTACTTATGGATATGAGTTCTCTCATGATTCTCTACAGGGCCACGTTAGGAGGGAGAGCCGTACCATCAGCATGTTAGCACGTTAGCGTTGACAGAATGGTTTTCTCGCAGACAGAGCTGCGGGGCACGGTCGATGGTGGCGCAAAGGGGCGACGAAGGGCAGCCCCCTCGAGTCAGTGCCCGTGGCTATCGCTGCCCAGCATCAGTGGTGAAAGGCCTGACTCCCAGTAGAGTCTGAGATGGAAGTGGCCTTGCCAGCCATGCAGGCTCTTGGGTCAGCGCTTTTCTCCCTTATTGAGTGGCAGGGGAGTGTTGCTCGTTTTCGGGTGCGCGTTGCGTAAGGAGATTACATTGTGGGTTAATCGGAGAGGACCTGCTTTTGGATGCCTGCACTGACTCCACGGTCTGGAAGAGCCCCATCATGCCTCTGTATGGAAATGGCGAGTAACAGTGTGTAATTTATTTATTACTCGAAAGGACAGTTCTGTCAGTTAAGATGGAAATTTGATAAAATAAAAAAGTTATTCAAGTGTTATTGATAAATAAAAATGGTGCTTGGGTGATTGAGTGGGAGGCAGAGTATCAGTGTGATTGTGTTCACTGGGGAGGGGATTTAATCGAAAGTGCAGTATCAGTGCAGAACAGAACTGGAGTTGTGGTTTCATTGTGTGATTGTAGCAGCTGCTTGTGTGAATATGGACTGTGGCGTGTGTGGGGTGGGGTTGGCGGGGGGGTAATTATGTGTTGCCTCCAGTTTTGTTCTCTCATATTCTCTCTCTGAGAGAGCACACAGCTGTGGGAGTACATTACAGAAAGAACATCTGTGTTTCCCACCTGCCAGGTGTGTCGGCGGTGTTTCTTAAGCATGGCTGATCTGTCATTTGTGGACATATAATTCATTTGCTTCTGCAATAAAGGAAGTTTGTAAGTTGAAGTAAAAGTGGATCTCTCTCTCTCTCTCTCTCTCTCTCTCTCTCTCTCTCTCTCTCTCTCTCTCTCTCTCTCCAGGCTGTGAGAGTCCTGAACCCCCCTCCATCCCCAGTGGCCACCCGGCTCCCCCCCCCCCCCCATATCAGGCATGGCCTCCAAACCCCCTCCTCTCATGAAGAAGCACAGCCAGACCGACCTGGTCAGCCGCCTCAAAACACGCAAGATCCTGGGCGTCGGGGGCGAGGACGATGATGGAGAAGTGCATAGGTCAAAGGTCAGTGGGAGGGGAATGATTTTTGGGCTACTGTTTTCCTGTCACCCTTGGTGATGCAATGCAGGGGGGTCCTGAGCTATTCCATTTAAAGCCACCGGGGGCGCTGCAATCTAATCTAAGCCATGGCTCTTGGACATGACCATGATATCTCTGACATGGACTGGAAAACAAACATCAAGGACTTTGGGTTCGTCTCAATGTTCACTGACTGGACCACAGCACTATTGCCAACCACATTAAAAAGTTTAAATTAAACCAGTGTTTTACATATGGAATTGGATTTCCTCACACACGACAGGATTTCTTTAGTTTATGGAACCTGGTACTGATAGCTAATCTGATTAATTAGGAAAGAAGTGCTTTTTAAACACAGGGCTTCATGTTATCTACTGCATACAGAAGGACAGTTTCATCGTTGGTGGCTCGCCAAAGCGAACACCAGCAGTCAAAATCAATATCATAATCAATATCCACTTTCAAATTAATTTTCCACCCTATGAAGTCGGCCAGATGATCAATCGGTTTACCGGCAGCTAAGCAGCGATCAGCGACTGGCTGTTTTGAATAACGAAGTTGAATGCAAATCAGGAGAGAATAAAGTCCCCTTGCAAGGTTAATTTCTAAAAAAAAAAAACCAAGGAGTTTTCAACATTACATTACATCATACTCATTTAGATGATGCTTTTATCCAGAGCGACTTACAGTTGATTATGGTAACCAAGGGCTAATCCCCCCTGGGAGCAATGTGAGGTTAAGGGCCTTGCTCAAGTGCCCATAGATATAAATAGTGCATGGTGTAGCAACTCTACCTCTTTTCTGTACAATATGAGGGGTTTTTGAAATATTCTAGGTTTCACTCCTGGGAAATGACAACGAAAGCGTAATCCCTGGGCCCTGCTAAAGCAGTCTCTTAGCAACAGGTCTGTAGCCTCACACGTTATGCACAGGCACGTACTCAATTACCAAACCGCCCGTTTAATCAGGAAATCCCCCCGAGCAAGTTTGCCACTCTCAGGGGGGTTAGGCACTGAATTTGCTTCTTACTGTTTCTTAATTCAACAACTCCCATTCAGCAGAATGACCACACTGCAAAACTCTGCGTGGCAATGCGAAGACAATGGTGTTCGCTATATTAATCTAACAAAGACACAATTGAAAACAGAGTGGGCTGCGAGTCTCCAGTAGATGTAATGGTGGTACTGCATGTGGTGTGCGCTGAGTTAGCGTGTTAAACCGGGCCTTGTCTCTCTTCATGGGAAACGCCACGATGCCAAATCGGATATTTTTCTAAGACAAGCTGCCCTGTTGACTATGGCTTTAAATAGAAACCCGTAGAGCAGCCAGGTGGAACTGATGATGTTGCTTTAGTGTGTTTTTTATAGCCTTTTTCCTGCAAGACATTCCAGTAGATCCCGGGTCACCAACGGCATGGGGAGGAAACGAGTCAGGGGAGACCAATGCCAAATAGAGGGGTCCCAGGAGGCCATTAGGAGGAGGTGGATGATATATGAGAGCCCAATAGAAAAAGGAGCTGGTCAGAGAGAGACCAATAGGAAAAGGAGTTGGTCAGAGAGACCAATAGGAAAATATTATCTCTAAGAGACCAATAAAGAAAAAGGGGGAGTTCAGAGAGACCAATGGAAAATGAGTGGGTCAGACAGACCAATAGGAGAGAGGAGTAGGTCAGAGAGACAAATATGAAGTGACTCCTCCAGTGTGCCGTGTGTTCCATGGGTTGAAGGTACTCTGAGGAGCCGTTTGAGTGTGAGTGGAGGATTCCCAGTGGGCCGCAGTGACGGACGGTGTGGAGGGATAGTGATTGGGTGGTGGGTGAAAACATCCAGCAAAAAAATACTGTCTGAAGAGATACCCAACTGCAAACAACGATCCGGTCATTTCTCCGTCTGTGATTTATTCGGTGGGCTTCAGCCCTGTTTGGGTGATTGGCCCACAGCTTTCACCCCCAAACTCCCACCCCCCCTCACTACGCACACTTCTACTCAGGGTAGACCATTACACACCCCCCAGCTCTTCTGTAGGAGTCCCCCCACAGTCCTCTGAGACTCTGAACCGAGTCCTCCAGTCCCTGGGTCAGGTGTCCTGATCCACCCATTCACATGTGGGCTGTCCATCACTGGAGTGTATTGCACTCTCAGGCAGGTCGACTGCAACGAAACTGTATGCCTCACTCCCAGCTACAGCCTCACAAGACATAATAACAGAGCAAGCAGCAAAGAACAAAGCAAATCTTGTACATTATCTTGAGTATTAAAAAATTCAACAAACGAATCCTCTTGACAGAGATGTGTTTGGGGTGGGTTTTTTTGTTTTGTTTTGTTTGGCTTTGTTTTTCAAATGAAACGGGTTGGGATGATAAAGCAGAACGTGTTGCTCATTCATAAATGATGAAGCTTTGACAACAGCTCAGAGGAAACGCACTGAAATATGAAATATGAATTTGCTGCTGTAATGTGGGGGGGAGTCGCATATGGTTGGGCGTGAGCCGTGGGAATCAGTAGTGCAGTGAAAGGAGTCGTGATTTTTTTTTTTATGATTTCGATAATGTTCAGAATGTATGAAGTGTGGCCTGGCAGGGACTTTGCGCCCCCCCTACCAGGGGAGGCACGGAACGCACGAACCTCACCGGCAGGTTGATACAGTCGCCACGGAGACTCAATTTTATTCCGTATTCACACACACACACACACACACACACACATGCTCCCTGTTCACCCTCAATAATTGAAGAACAGGCGAGCGCAGCGTGATGGGAAACCCCCGGCAGCGCGAGCAGGTTCTCAGAAGGAAAGCGTTTTCCCCTTCTTAATTCCCCCTAGAGACCTTTCCCCTCTCTGGAGAGCTTTAATGGGTCTGGGTCTGGGGCCGGGGCCCAGAGGTCGTTCTGCCTCTGCCATGGAAATCTCTCATCTCTGTCACTCATACCCATGGCCTACGCACCCTTCAGGCTCCTGTTCACCCTCTGACATACACATATATAAATCTCATTTTCCCTGGTGGGAAACAAGCTGTAAACCTGAAGCAAAGGCACAGGGTCCGAGGCTACATTCGGTTTGGTTGTTTGTCAGCAGCTACTGTTTTTACCCCCCCGACTTTATACGACTTCCCCCATAACAACCAATTCAAAAAATAAATGTGTTGTTTATGCGTTATTTTGTTCCGTCGCAGAAACAAGGTGTTTTTTTTCCTCCCCTATTGGCGGGTACGTGAGAGCACCGAGATGCCGGTTTTCAGTTCGCTATTGTGTTTTAATACGTTAGAAAAATAGAGGCACTGGATTTGCGCGTTCCCAGAAATTCCAGCGGGAAAAGGTTGCGTTGAAAGGAGAGTGATGAATCGGCACTGTTCCCGTAAACAAAAGAAGGAAGGCCTCCCAACCCCCCACTCCCTCCCTACTTGACAACTTTTCCTGTCCTGGTGGCCTCCAGCTCTTCCCGAAGTGGGATAAGAGAACAATCCCACTTTTCCTCTCGGCGAAGGAGAGCAGGCCCTCCCTCCTGAACCCAGCTTAGGTGGAGAGTTTGCTGCGACTTAGGCCACTTTCATATTTCAGCACTTCTCTCTTCTTCCCTCACTCTCTTTCGCTCCAACTCCTCTCAAATCTGTTCAGTTCTGTCTGCTGACAGGGAATACCGCACAGTTTAACATACAAATAGTTTGACAGTTTGTCTCTGTTCCTCTAACTGTTCCATAGTGGAGAGGAAGGATTAAGATGCAAAAAACGATACCAGACGTGCTGCAGGCCAGCTATGTAAAAGGGGACTGCATATGGCTGAACTGCCAGGGCAATCAGACTATGATAAAGGAGTACCTACCAGATGACCTTACTGAGACTAACGCAAAATAAGTAAAGCTGGAGCATACAGAGCCCAGAAAACAGGCTCTTTGAATGAGCAGGTGAGACTGATGTTTCGATGAGGAGAGGAGGGTGCATTTCAATCCGTCAGAGGGTCCCCGTGGATGAGTCAGTGTGGTGGCTGTTTCTAAAATCCACTCACAATTCGGCCGCTGCCGGAGTGGGATGGAGGTGTTAATATGGTTAGAAATCAAACACAATACAAGCAAAGAGAATCATATCGGCCTCTCTGTGAAACGCGTCCCAGAACTCCTTATGTTTGCACCACGGTGTTATTGTTCGAACACTGTTGTGAAGGTATTGTTTCCCTTCTGAAAAGCATGTTTTGCCCGTTTTTGATTTTTGTTTCTGAGCCGCGGGTCCCTTCTCCAATAACAGATTTTTTTGGCAGCGGATCGGAATGTACGCGGCTGTCGTCTCATTTGTTCTCCCCAGAATGCCATTGTGTGCATTCTTCCCTTTTCCTCTGTGTCACATCCTCCTGGCGCGCCCACCCATCCATCCAGGGATAATCTTCCTGAATAGCTCTGCCTGTGAAAAACAACCTGTGAGCCGACAGAGTTGGCTGCATCATCTGAGCGTTTTTTAATCCATGTGTCAGATATGACGGCGGGGAGGGAAGTGTAGCAGTTAGGAAACGATGCTCTCAACTTAGGGGCTGCAGGTTCACGTTTCAGAGGGTGGCATTGCTGTTGCACTCTTCAGCAAGGCACTTAGTATAAACTGCTTGAATAAAATATATTCATATTCCTGTGTAACTAGGGAGCATCTGTACATATAACAAGATTAAAAATGACAAGGTGATGAAACTGGGATATGAAATAAATAAAACAGAAAGTCTCATATCAGGGATGTTAAGCTGCAGGTCAGGAGGGTCAAAGCGTCTGCAGGTGTCTCCAGTTACTGACTTTTATTAATTTCACTGATTCATTTAGCTGGTATCTGGGATGTGAGCTGATTAGTGAGATCATGTGGTTTATCTGGTGGACTGAATAAATAGACAGTGCAGACAATGCGGCTGGCAGTTCCTCTGTCTCAGGCAGCTATGCGTGAAACAGCGAGTTAATTGGAAAGTGAAGAGCTGTGAAGAAGAAAAGCACAGATAAAGTCGTGGGTAAAGACATGATGTTCCCCGGCTGTTTGATGCTGAGGATGGAAGAGAACAGACAGCCTCAATGCTGAGACAATGCTGTCTGTCAGTCAGAGCGTGCCTCCCCAGAAACCCTACACTGGCAGGGAAAGGGGGAGGGAGGGAGGGAGGGAGAGAGGGAGGGATGGAGACTTGGAGAGGAGGAGGGAGGGAGAGGGAGAAAACTAAGGAGAGGGTGGGAGGGGGGGATGGAGAGAGAGAAAGAGGGAGGGAGAGATAGGAGAGAGAGGGTGGAGAGGAGGAGGGACAGAGAGGGAAAGAGGGAGGGAGAGGGAGAAAAGTAAGGAGAGGGTGGGGGATGGAGAGAGAGAAAAAGGGAGGGACAGATAGGAGAGAACGAGGGAACGAAACAGATGGAGGGAAGTAGGGAGAGAGGTAGAAGGGGATGGAGGTGGGGAAAGAGACGGTGAGGCAGACGGAGAGAAAGAGAAAAGTGGAAAGAGGGAGCAGTTAGGCTTTAATTATCCATCCGTTTCCTCCGTCACTCGTACTGAAGCAGCCAGTGTGTGCTGCCTAAACAGAGCTCCAGTTAGCAGTACTCTGCTCTGTTATGTTTCTACTGTGCTCTGTGCCACGTGTGGCACACATAATGACCTGCCAGCAAGGCCCAGGATGTTTGTCTGAGCAGATTTAAGGGCAGCTAGTAATGTCTGTGGTTAAGGATCGGCCGACCGTGCCTGGCGCGTAATGTCTAATTAGTGCTTTCAGAATGTCGGTGAGCCAACACGGGGTCCTGACCCACAGCACTCTAAACAGAAATGCTAAATGCTAATATTGCTGTTTAATGCATCTTTGAAAGGTCCCCGCTTCTAAAACAGAGCCTGTGAGAGGCCTCTCTCCGCCTGCCCGCAGCTACACGTGTCACGCTGCACTCACAGGAAATGGAACGAAAGCAGCTAGCTTTGGGGGCATTAAGCAACCTTTAACGGGCATCCGGAAACCACGTTTGGGGTGTGAAAAAAGTGACCTACAAAAGATTTTTTCAGATTAAGAACAATTAGCGAAATACCAGGGCAAGGCACAAATGAGTCAGTTACACACAGGTTAGTTAAAAGTACAATTAAATAGAAATGTCTTCAAAAGCATTTTTATAAAGGAATGCAGTGTTTCAGCTTTTCCACGGTTGGGGAGCGTAGCAAGGGGTTTTGCTCTGCTGTCAGAAGCGTGATGCCTGGTGACTCAGCAGTCTGTACCTCTCTCAGCACAGGGGTCCAACTTGCACATAAAATTCCCTTAGGGAGGGGGCTAGCCTTTTAAGACTTTATAAAAGGCCTATAAAAATCATCTAACAGGTTGCCAGTGCAGTGAAGTTAAAGGCTTTCTCTGGTCAAAATAGTATTTTCTTTTATTTGTACGATTTGTGTGTCGAGGCATAAAATATACACAGTTAAAATGTTGAAGTCTGAAATCAGTGGTGCTTTGCAAGTATTAACAATTGAAAATTCTGGGCTGTTTCACAAGTGGTTAGAAACTTGCTCCAGCTGTGATGTCACAGTTGAGTTTAATTTGCATATCCCTCCCCATGACGTGAAATAGTCAGTTTGCATGTTTGCATAGACAGTAGCTTGCTGTAAGGCTGTTAGGCCATCACTAGTACTGTCAGCCAATCAGGGCCAAGGTTCATTAACATGAATACATGAATGTATCCTGCCTTTTCAAACAGCTTGCTCATTACAAGGGGAGATTTAGCTACAGGGAAAAAAACAAAAATAAAACAAAATTCAGAAGTTGTATTAGGACCTCTTCATTTACAAAAAATATCCTCATAAGACAATGACTCACCACAAAGTTTTACTGCAGTTTTTTGCATAGTTTTCAGAAACTGGGTTGATTTTTTTTTTCTTTTCTGTGTACGTCTTCTTTTTCTCGGTTTATTTGTGCATTTGGTGTAGCCTGCCTCTTGGCGTGAATAAATCTGGCTTGCTGGTGAGCCAGCATCCCGTCTCCCCGACGTCTTACCCTGCAAGACTCACTCCCGGGGCTGTCACATGCTCTAGAGCAGCCTGCTGCAGAGTGAGACGCTTTTCTGCCAGTTTAACAGAGATAAGAGGAGAGGAGCAGCTCGGCTCCCTTCCCTGTGCTGCTTTATTTCTGCAGGCCTGTCCAAACATCCAGCTCACAGGGCCGAGGAAGAGCGCTGATCAATACACACATACTCACGCATACACACATGCACACACACACATACATGCATACTCACGCACACACACTCTCTCACACACACACTCGCACACACACACACACACACACACACACACACACACACACACATACATGCATACTCACGCACACACTCTCTCACACACACACCTTATATGCATCTTACAGCCTGAGTGGAGCGGACAATGATCATTACGCAGCACTTATTTTAGCATTTTAATCCCCAGTTGTGTCTGATTTACTTTATATTATTTGGTATTTAATTCATAAGCATTAATGGAGAGAGAAGTGTTGAACAGTGATGTAGTAGTTCATTAAAATAGTTGTAAAAAAAAAGGAACTCATCTTCCGGGATGAGTCGAGAGGGAGTTTGAAAAGGATGGTTAACTCACCACATGTGATTTCTCAGGCTGTAATTGGTTGTTGATTTTGAGGTGAAAACCATGTGGTTCTGTAGGGACAGGAGTGAATACCTGTACTGTAGAGCGATCCCCTAGCCCGGCATGTCTCACAGGGCAGCCATTAAGAGTCCTACTGTAAACAGCACGTCTGGATCTCTGTCTGTGTTCCGGCCCTGCTAGCTGTGACGTTAGCCTGCAGACACGCGCTCACTAGGTCTGCTCATTGTCTGTCCTTAAAGAGAGGGTGATCTGACAGGGCAGCTGGTGGGAAAACAGTCTCTCCTTCGCAAGAAATCGCCGTCAAATGACTCTCCCCTCCAGCCAGCGTGGACGTCAAATGCTGTTCTTCAGTGGAGGTGTGGGATACCTCAAAGGTTAACTTCCCAGTTTGCTCCTGGACAATCCTGTTTTTTTTTTTATGTTTTTTTAACATATTTATCATCCTTGAATGTCAGTGTGTCCGAAAGGAGCTTGATGTGTGTTTTCATTCATGCAGAAAAAAGAAGTCTGTTTAAATTTGACTCAAAGTTAGTCTTGCCAAGACATGGAGTGAGGAGTGTGTGTTGGGCGCTGTAAGGAGGGGGACCCTGGAGAAGCTGCTCCTGATAACATGCATGCTCGGAGCTGAGAGCATGGCACCGTGCTCCGCAAACAAACACGGCACCTGAGGAGAGCTGACAACAGCTTTAATGCCTCACCAGAGTGCTGTTAGCACTTTTCTGTTTGAGTTTCATCGGGGGCATTTGTTTTGCCTTCGGTGTACAACTAATTTGTCACTTGAAATAAGGTTTCGACTAAAATTAGCTTCCTGTTACCACACCTGCAGCTACCAATGCAGCCGTTGTTATCTGTTTCTTGTTCATCTCAGAGTGCAAGGTAAAAATAGAAGGCTAATTAAAAACGTATTCTCCCTCACGCTCGCTGAACCTAAAGCCCCATGCACAATTAAAGGGTGCTGCAAATGTAACCGTTTATTGCTTTGTGAACTTCTGCGCTGAGAGTAACAGTGTTAAGATCGTCATGCTGGTTTTTGCCAGAGCCCCTGATTTTATTTGCATCATTATTTCCGTTGTTTGCCAAATTAGCCCAGCTAGTTTTCACACATATGATGCACACGAACTGAAACCTGTTATTTGTGTCATCCGCATGACAACATTCTGTGGTTTAGCAGAGCTGCGCGCATATGGCTGGATGAGTAATGAAACAGATCACGACAGCAGTGAGCCGTGGGAATGGATGCCTGCAGACACACAGCCCTGTGTGGCACTGAGATTGGCAGCGCTGTCTTCCAGGAACAGTGCAAAATGGATGCAGCGGCTCACCCCTGTGCCTAATGCTTTGCAAAGTTCGCTTTTTTTTTTAAAACAGGCCGCTGCTGTTCTGGCTGCTTGGCTGCCGTGTGTAAACACTGAAAACCTTCCCTGTCTCTTACAGATAAGCCAGATGCTGGGCAACGAGATCAAGTTCGCCGTGCGGGAACCTGTGGGCCTCAGGTAAGAGGGTGCCACCTGTTGGTCATAGAGGGCATTGCAGTGCATGGATGGCCGGTTTGTTGATTGGGGCTTCTGAGATGAGGGAAGAGGGTTCTGCTCCTATAGATTTTTTTTTGGGAAGAGGGAAGTGATGCATGAGGTTCTAGTAACCAAGGAGTCATGGGAGTGTAGAGTATGTAGATCAGGGCCTCCCAAAAGTTTAAATCTCCAGCGGCACCAAAATGACCTCAATGTGGCTGAAAACCCATTCAGAACGAAACGGGGAAGGTTTCACCAGGGTGGTGCACAGTGATACATTCCTATATTAAAATAATTATTTTGGATTCTCTGAACATGAAGGTGTATAAATGTGCAACGATCTGAATTGCAACCGTTTTGAGTGTTAATTACAGCTCTTCATTATATTGCATAATCATTAAGAAGAGTTCACTCAGCAGTTTTGCCATTTTCAGTTATGAAGGTCTCATAATTGTTTCAGGACTATTTGAGAGGACCGTAGTTCTGGTTTTGCTCATTAACTAGGCCTGTGGCAGCAAAACGGATATCATAATATCGCAATATAAATGAAAAAATCTAAATGAATTAATATAAAATGTAAAATATAAAATGAAATTTGATAAATGATAACATTGTCCACATTACATTTGACACCATAATTCAACACCCACTACAGGCTACAGCAAAGAGCCCACTTAGCGCAGGAGCTCATGGAAGCAAATCTGAATCAAGATGTCAGGATATGATGGATGAGCATAATATACTTTTATTACAATATTAATATTTCATACATATAACTATCACAGCACTGCCATGTATGTGTAGCCTGATAAGGCTTTTATTTGAAAGTCAGAAATTTGTCATTTATGAGATATGGAAATAAGGAGTCTTCATTGGTCCTTGGTGCCCTCTTTGGGTTCCTCAGCTTAAGTTTTAGGGGTATCAGATCCTCAAAATTGTGGAGGTACAGCAGATGTACCCTTAATCTAATCTGGAATGGACACGGCCCCCTCCAGAGTAAAGTAAAGAAAGGCCAAAGTGCAGCTAATCAGCTAGCCATGCCTTTAATTGGGCTCAAAGATGGCTACTGCTGGCTGTGAGGGTGAGGAAGGTATGTGATTGGCTGGATGTGTTGACCAGAGTCGAGCATGTTTCACTGATTGGCTGGATGTGTTGACCGGAGTTGAGCGTGTTTCACTGATTGGCTGGAGTTGTTTACCAGAGTTGAACGTGTTTCATTGCAGGGTGTGGATCCTCATCTCGGCGGTTGTGTTCACGTCCATGGCCTTAATGGTGAGTACAGTGGAGACTGGCTCAGCAGCTAACAGCATTAAACTATATTAGACGTCTTTGCTTTTAACCCTCTCTGGTATTGTGTTACACAGATGCTTTCTCTACCACAAAAAACATTTACTTCGGATGTTTAGCTTTGAGTCCCCCTAGGACTGTGATGTTAGACTCCAGCCCATGTAGGGCCATGCAAACGGCAGTTACTATTAACTACTCCAGCTTCCAGTCCTCATTTGATAAGTCGTTACATTATTGGCTAAATTACATCATTGTGGACATAAGGCTTATAAAAGTAGAATGAGTTACTTATGTTGTCCTAATGACAACAGTTGCTTAAATTCTCTCCGGAGTTGCATGCGATTGGTTGACTGAGTAAATGAAGCAGTTAAGGGGCAGTGGTAATTGGTTGGAATGAGAAGCTGCATGCACACGGCCCTCTGTGGCTCTTTGCACATGGAGTTTGAGATCACGGCTGCAGGGGAGCGAGAGAATGGAACTGACACGCCCACACAGTCAATAACGGAAGCTTAGGAGAGGCCTGTAAATGCTGCACGGCTTTCTTTTATCATCAATAAAAGTCTGGAGTGACTAAATTTTAAAGCATCATTCGAGACAGAGATGGGCTTAGTCTGTTTCAGACATCTGCCGTTAATTGTTTAATTAGACCTGACAGATTTAGTTACATTTAGTGAAATTTCTATTGCACTAACGAATGGAAACTGGATACTTTCCTCTTGTCCCCGTTTGAAATCCAAGACTTCCAGTGCTGAATGCAGAGGATTAGTTAATTGATCCAGCATAATTAGGGGAAACAAAACCCAGCCTACACACCAGTCCTCCCAGAATGGCGTGGACTCACTCCTGATTAAGAGAGGATCAGTGATAATCTCTGACAAACAAACACACACTGAGCCATAACTGTTACTAACTGCAGAGGGTCCCACACCCTCCCTACTTCCTGCCAAGAGATTTTTAATGGCTGCCGCCAATGAATATTCATGAGCTGTCAGAGCTGGCGCTAACTTTGCTTGCGAGTGATTGGTCGCTGGCATAGAATCGGTATACATAATTCATGATGATTTGAAACAGAAACGTGTAATGCCTGGCATCGAACGTTCTTCATTGTGACACCCATCTTTTCATGCGTTTGGAATGCAGTCTTTGAACCAAGGAAAATTTTGATCTGTTTGTACCTTTAATGTACAATGCAGTTTTTGTATATGACCACACATCAGTTTTTAGGTTCACAGAGGCAGGGGTTTAATTTTTGGATGTAAATTGTGTCTTTGGCACCATTGCCTGACACAGCACCTCTGACACTGAAACTCTGCTAATTTCACAGGCCTGTCACTGTCTATCATGTCAGAGTTACTTGGACAGATTCACCTCATTCCAGTTAAAGCCCCAGATTTTTGGAGGTTTTTGCTCAGTTTCAGTCTCTGGGGGCCGGTTGGCTTAACCTCAGATTCCAGGGTTTGAATTTGAATGCTGAGATCCAGGGGCTTGGAATTAGCTCAGAGTCAAGACATGATCTGATTTTAAGTCTGAGGAGAGAGTCCTGAGAGGTCTCACTCTGACGAGTAAATAAGTAAATAGGCTTGGGGAGTATCTCCTTTTTGGACTATTTCAGTGATGTTTTCAGAATTGACGTGATCAAAAAAACTTACTTATGAAAAGCGTCATTCTCTATTTTGTCTGGCATTTTTCGTCTGCCGTGTGAGAAGGTAGTTCCTGTCAATTTCAGCCTTGCCATTTCAAACACACCTGCAGTACACCTCCAAGCCATTATAATGTCAGCTCATTCTCTCAAATGACTGCTAATTAACAGCACCTGGCTGCCTGACGTCAACTAAACAAATGTCAGTGAGCATCGCAATGTAAAAAGAAAAATCAACAGTGATATTATGGGGGTAATAAAATACAAAGTGCTAAGTCATTTCAAGCTTCATTAAATCCAGGAGTGACGGGCTTCCTGAAGAAACCGTCTGCAGCTTTTAGAGGAAAAAGACAGGAATGTGGCCAAAGGGGAGTGTGGCAGAATAAATACTAAAAGAAGGTTTTAACTGTATTAATTTTAATATTGCAGTTCTGGTATTTGATGCCATTTCACTTTCCTGCTTTGAACTAAATGCATCTGCTAAATAACTGGAGTATAAATGTAAATGTGATTGATGTATAGATTGGGGAACCTGACCTGACACTTCTCCATCTCCTCCATCTCCTCCATCTCCTCCATCTCCTCCATCCCCCAGGCCCTGGCATTCCCGAACCAGCTGTACGAGGTGGTGTTTGAGGAGGAGCTCTCTGCAACGAGCATCTCCATCCGGCTGTATGGAGGAGCCCTGCTCAGTAAGACCCGCCTCCCTTCCTCCGCTCTCTGTCTGCTCCTCTGTCTGCTCATGTGACCCACGTAAGGCTTTGAAGCAGATCTATCACATCCTGTGGTTTGCCAGTGCTGTTTCACAGTGAGTCAAGTCAGTGAAAGGACTAGGAAAGGCAAATTGCTGTGCTTTTATAAACAGGCCCTGCAGAAGGTGATCATCCTCAGCTGTGCCTTTATAAACAGGCCCTGCAGAAGGTGATCATGCTCAGCTGTGCCTTTATAAACAGGCCCTGCAGAAGGTGATCATCCTCAGCTGTGCCTTTATAAACATGCCCTGCAGAAGGTGATCATCCTCAGCTGTGCCTTTATAAACAGGCCCTGCAGAAGGTGATTATCCTCAGCTGTGCCTTTATAAACATGCCCTGCAGAAGGTGATCATCCTCAGCTGTGCTGATTATCAGTCAGGCTCCGCTGTGCTCCCTGCAGGGCAGGCTAGCGTTGCGGCCCCCGGGCTGACCCTCTGCTGCAGCCCCTCTCTGCTCCTGCCCCCCTGCCTGGTACACACCGCTGTTAATGCTTCACACAGACTATCCAGAAGCTCACAGGATAGATTGATTGTGCAAAAAATAGACTCTGAACAAAAACCTTGTAGGGTAGTTGCAGTGTTGTATAATGGATTGGGGGCTGGGATTTGTAACTCAGAGATCTGGAAGGTTCAGTTGCTATTGTGCCCTTGAGAAAGATAATTTACCTGCGTTTTCATTAAAAATGTAGCTCTATGAATGGATAGTGTGAGATCTGTATGAATCTCTCTGCATAAGAGAGTGGATGTTGATACCTGAATCTGTTCCCCCAAATGCCCATATTTTTCAACTTTTATGAGAGAGAATTCCCCAGCACACTCAGAGCAAGCTGAGCATGAGAGCGCTGTGATCTCATTGGCTGTGAGCATGGTGCACTGACAGGCTGTCAGGTGGCAGCCGGACTGCGTCGAGAGATGACAGGGTCACAGCGAGCAAGGACTGCCAGACCTCTGCTCGCAGAGTGAGGGGGCCCCAGCGGCATTGTGGGAAGAGAAGGGCGCACGGGTGGGCTTTAGAGGTTTGGGAGAAGAGTGTGCCTCGGGATGGAGCGCTCTCGCTCGCTCGTTTAATTATTCACAAGCCCGTCCGTGTCGGTCCCCGGCGACAGACGCCGCTGACAGGAATATATGAGGGCGCTCCGCAGTTATTCCCTCCGTCCCTCCGCGGCTTGAGAGGAGGCTGGCTGGGGATTGGTGGAGTGGGAGAGGGGGTAGCCGCTGATTGGTTGAGGTCGAGGGACCTTGCTAATGATTGGTGGAGGTGGAGGAGAGCTGTGCCATGACTTATACCATGACTTTTTCACATTAACCTGAAGAGCAGGATTGGTTAATATGCGGTTTCTTTTATCCTCTCTGTTATTTAATTCATTTTGTGATGTCATCGAGAAATAAAGTCTTTCACTAAAGCAGGGGAGACCAAACCAGGTCCAGGAGAGCTGGTGTATCGACCGGCTCATTTTTCCCCATAAATTCAGCAGCCAATCACAGCAAACCTGCTGCGTCCTGTGGCCACACAGCACCAGGGTCAACGACCCCTAAATGGCTGAAGGGGTCATTTACCGTCAGCATGATAAGAGCAGAGGGGAGTTACCCTCTGCATCGGATGCAGAGCTGTTTTGGACACAATCAGTCTCAAGAGGGGGAATCAGCTCTATCTATCTGATTAAGAGCAATTAGCAGCTGGATGCAATTCAGAGTTTGCAACTGCTGTAGTGAAAGTGTTCGCACAGAGAGGATCCCTCCACCCCCAGACTGGGTTTGAGTCCCACTGGGGTAGATTAACCCCTCACTGACCTCAGCCACCAACATGCCCCCCCCCCCCATCACCATCATCCTCATACCTCCCCAGAGAAAGACTCAGCAGGAACCCCACATCATCATCATCATCATCATCATCATCCTCACCACTAAAGATACACACACTGAATGCAATTATGCACTGAGTTTTATAGGTCTCTCCGCTAAGTTAATAATGCAATAAGAGTCCCCGCTAAATGAGTGTAAGCCGGTGTATTGCCGTAATCGCATAATCACTCGGCAGATAAAAAGCGCACACACGCTGTTTTGGCTGATTGGCTGTAGATATTAACTGCGTGTCGTGCTGTGAGCGAGTGCCTGTGTGCCGGGCTGTGATTTACAAACTCCAGCTTCAGCGCTGCCGTCGTTCTCTCGCTTTGAGCTGTGGATGTGACAGGATACCTGCTACCTGATTCCAATCACACCTGGGTCGGATATGTATTTGAAAAATATATTTAAAATAGTATGACCTATGAGACACCAGTGTGACTGCTGATTTCTGACTATTTTAAAAGAAGCATCTATATTTTCACCAGTACTCTGAAAGTGTGTGTGATTTCTGATGATTACGCATTTTGCTAAGTAAAATATTTGGTTAGCTAACAGGGATCTGTTTGTTACGAGATTGTGATGTGGTGTCTCAAAAGAGTCCGAAGTATTTCAAATCGTGCATCCTCTCACATCCTTATGGACCAATAGAATGGGCTGTTGTAAAGCAGAAAGATGAGGGATAACCTCCACTGGCCAATCACGCGACAGGGCCACACACACAGGTTAGTCTCAGGGAGCAGAGTGTGGCCATGGGAAGCATCACACAGGTGGACCGCGTGGGTCGGCCAGCATTATGCGGAAAGACATGGCAGCAGTGTCCCACTGGGCCTGTCCTCTTCATGAAATATGAATTATGAAACCACGCTGTTATCCTCTGAGTGACCCCAGCGCTCCTTGTCTCCACAGGTATCTCTCTAATTATGTGGAACGGACTGTACACGGCAGAGAAGATTGTTATACAGTGGACACTCCTGACAGAGTCCTGCTATTTCGCTGTGCAGTTCTTGGGTGAGTGAACTGACCCCCCCCCGCCCCTGCAGGTAGCAGGCAGAGCCTGCGGGAATGGAAATCAATCTCTGCGTTATGTCGATCCTCCTTTCACCAGATTGATTCAATCTGTCCACCTCCACACAATTTCAGACTGAAAGGCAAGTTTGTAACGAATTTTAGCCCTCTTGACGAAGTGTCTGAATAAACTTGGGACAGCACCGCCCTCTTGTGGTGGAGACTTTGTATCACAGCATAGTCTAGATAAAATCCTCTGGACAATGTGTTACGTTGTGTTTCAGCAAAGGACCAGAAGAGGGCAGCAGCAGCACCTCACTAACTATGCTTGTCTTTTTAGTGACGACTGTCACGCTGGTGGAGATCGGCTTGGTGTCCAACGCTGCCATCCTCCTCCTCCTCAGCAGGGTGCTCTTCCTCGTGGTCAGTCTCTGCTACTACTACCACCTGGGACGGCGGCCCAAGAAGATCTGAGACTCACCTGGTGTACCTGGGCCAGGGGTGGGGCTGCTTGGGGGGGGTGAAGCTGGGTAAACCATTGTCTAAAACGCCCAAACCCCCACTCCCCCATCTACCTGCACACACAACCCCCCAGCCCCCCACCCACCCTTGCCCAGCCCTACTGAGACCAAACAGGACCACGCCCTTTGTGTTTTTATTTGGAATGCAGGATCAGGTGTGTGGACTTTCCCTATGCCACCCAGAGACCCCCACCACGCTTGCTGTAGATGTTTGAGCTGGTTTTTTTTTTTTTTTTTTATAGACTTGGGACCGTGTTTTGTTTGACTGACAAGGTTATCCCCCCTCCCCTATTCTGACACACACACACACAGACACACACACACACACATACTGCCTTGTGTCTGTGTCGGCAGCAAACTGGACTTGGCAGTCTTGCCCCTGTAACAGCAGTGTTTGGGAGGGGGTGGGACGTTTCAGACAAATAGGTGACCCCCCACCCCAGTCACACAACTCTGTTCTTACGACTGTGTAAGAACTCACAGTGTGAACCAGGATGTGTATTTTATGTACAGGATTGCCTGTGTATATGTAAAGTCCTTTAGTTGTGAGTGTGCACACTGAGCAGAGTACAGTAGGCTGGCGTGGCGTTTGTGGTGTTCAGGTTGCCGTGGAGATGGCAACTGTCAACTTCCTGCTACACACCTGCAGACAAAGGAGTTCCTCTTTTTTAATCTTGTCCCTGTAGATGTTGGATTTTGATGGTGTATTTTTACCACTCTTGTTCACTGAGGTGAAGCACCCCACTACACACACACACACACACACGCTCACCCTGCCCCTCTAAAACCCTCTATATTTATTTGTCTGCATTCCGCTATCCTTTGGCTGGACACAGCTTTGGGGGCAGTTTGCTCAGAGGGAATTACTCACTCATTTAAAGGAAAGAGGCTTAAAAAAATCAAACTCTTTTTGATCTGAACAGAGTTAATTAACCTAAAACACAGATCAAAAAGGTCAGGAGCAAATCCTGGTTCAGTAATTAATTGCAACTTTAAAAGAGTTGGGGATTTAGCATTTTGATTCTCTTTGCCCTGTTAACCTTCCAGAGGTCTGGGAGCCATGACTGCTGGGTGCTCAAACTGCCAAACAGGAACTTAAGAATGGACAGACAGGAAGTTGTCCTGACCTTGAATATCACACAGATGACTGAATGTCTCAGAGTGATTTAGAGAGGTCATTTTGAAAGGCATAAAAATGCATTAGAGAGCCTCCGGGAAGTACATGCTGTCCGGCTGTAGCTTTCAGCCCTCCCGTCGTCTGTGTGTCTATCTGTCTCCCTGGTTTCTGGTCGTCTTTAGCCTCTAAAGGCCTGGTCTTCACCCTGAGCTGTACAGAGCATGTGTGATGTAGCATATTGACCTTTAACCTTGTAGTCACACGTTTAGCACACTTCTCAAACACAGCATATCCTTAGTATTGCCTTAAAACATAATGAAAACACAACAACACAATGCTAGCGTGTGTGTCCAGTGCAGTGTAAATAGTGCTTTTCTCTTAAAAGGCCTCATCATGGTGATTTTGCCAAGAGCCAAGAGAAATCTAAGCAATCTGGCGATACGTAAAATAAGCCGTCCGTCCTGCATTGAGTATAGTAATCAAGGTTTCTCCTCTGTCCTTTACTTAGTTTTATGGAAGTGCTTGTCTTTGTTTTTGCTGTTTTGGGAAAAGAATAGTGTGGGAGGTTGCATTAACATTCTACTCACAAAATACAGTTCATGTAGCAGAGATGCGTTTTACTGTTTTGGGCGTATGTTAAATTTTCAGCTACTAAATTTCAGTTGTAAAAGTCAGGAAGAACTGACCCCCTCTGAAAAAAGGTAACGAGTTGTTTTCACTGTGACGGGATTTCCTCAACGGCAAATGAAACCTATAGTACACTACTTGTACCCAGCTACACCTCTGTCTGTGTTGTGCGTCTGAGTAGCGTGAGTGTGCTTGTGTTGACTTTGGTGTGTGTGAGAGTGGGAGCATTCTGTCGTGTCATTCGGTCGTTTCTGTAATGAGTCTACACTTGACATAACATGTAGCTGCCTCCGCTGTAACTGGGTTTTGGACAGTTCTGTTTAAGATTAGGTGGCACGGTGTCGGTGTAAAATCTAACTCTACTCCACTGTCTGCCTTTTTATAGAGGCAGCAGTGGGTTTTCTCCTCTAGTGGTCTTACCGTAGGTAATGCCGAGAGCACTGGAGTACGGCTCAGGCAAAAGCTAGGACGCCATATACCAGTGAACGACAGCAAAATTCTACATTGTCGCACACTTCTAGATTCAGCTGTTGGAAACGAAAATGTATCAAACTATTTTTCTAACTGCAGGGAGTGTGCGAGCTGTCGTGCTGTGCCGCCCGTACTACAGCTGACGTCAAAGTGATCCGCTAACCGCCGCCCCGCGCTCCTGCCATCTTCTGTAGCCTCTCTGTATGACGGCTGGCGTGTAAAATGAGTATATTCCGAGAGCGCAGGGGCAGAGAATGAGTAGCTGTCGTTTGTCTGTCTCCCTTCATCCTCGGTTGAGGCACAGATGTTCTCGTTTGTACAACAAGCGCACCAATCGGAAACTCCAAATTCGAGGGTTGCGCCTAACGTCTCCTTGGTTCTGGTAAAGCATCAATTTCTCCTCTCTGTAGCGTTTAATTAGCCAGGCTGCATGGCTGCGCTCGTCCCAAAGCAGTAATCTTGTCATTCGTCTCTAAAAATAGTTTCTGAAAACAAATCTGTTGCATGAAGTATGCATTCCCATTGAGGAAAGATGTGATTGCTGTGTAGCGGGGAGGCTAAACATGTAATTCACAGAGGAGTCGTTAATTCCGCGTCCTTACATTTCCACTAAATATCCATACTCCCAGATTAGAAGTAAAAGGTCATTTTTATTGTCAATTTATCGCTGAGTTTAGAATACTACAAAACAAAACTTGCTGTCTGTTGGTGATGAGTAGAGTTCCATTTTCTGTTTTTATTCTGCCATTGAACGTTTAGCACGTTTGTGCTCTCAGTATGTCGCGATGAGTCTGTTGCATTGTTACTACAAGGCTAATCCTGCATGGTGAGAATAATGTTCTAGTTGTAATCTGGAATTGGATTAAATAGCCATCATTTCTACATCTGCAACAAACTTTTCTCTTTTCAGGTCTCCACACGTCCACAATACAATCTAGTTTGTGTAAATGCTGGTATAATATATATATTTTTGCTTTTGTTTTTTAGTGTTTATATTCCTATCCTACTTGAAAGGAGAATGGTTGCTGTAAACTTGCATTGTTTGCTTTGCTCTGAAAATTAAAATAAAATGCATTTGCAAAAATTTCTGTATCAACTTTTGGAAAGTCTAAATGGAATATGGTGTATGTATTCCGTCAAATAAACATGCAGTTTTTTTCCCAAGAATTTCTCTGTTTTTTCATTACTCTGGTGTTTATGGAGTTATTGGATTTGGATTTGTATGGAGTTCATAGACCTTTTCATTTCAGGACCACTTTAAAATGACCTCCACGTTCCTGAACAGCCTGTCTGTGGCCTTTGTTGGAAGTGTGAACAAGGTTCATGTGTCAACCACATGATATTCTTTGAGGGAAAAGAATAGAAGCACCTGGGTTTTCCATCAGATACCCCCCTTTGACATCCAGATACCCCAACGGCAGTTTACAGAATCCAAGCTCCGGCTGCACTAGCCAATCATTGCTCCCCTTTTCAGCTGTAGTCATGCTGCAGTGTTGAGTCTGGCCAGAAGATGGCAGTGTTTCACAAAGACACCAGCCACGTTCCCTATTCCAAAACAGGAACTAGTTTATGGAGTTGGAGTTTGCCTTCTCCTTTATTGAAAGAAGCTGACGCGCTGTGTTTCGTTTCATGTGTTCTGTAAACATACTGCGGATGGGTAATGAATTAATCTCACTTACGCAGGCAAAATGGGGGATCTGCCCACCCCTTCATTATCTGTGGCCGTGTGAGACCGAAATGAGCAGCTGGCCTCGGGGGGAACTCGTTAACATGCATATTTATTTGTTTTTCCATCCATCCAGTGAGGGACGGCTCAATCGCCTCCAGCTGCCTGCTCTGTCCTGGTGACAGGAGCGAAGAGAGCCAGAGGAAGTGCTGCTGTTTCAATGAGTTCTGTCAGAGAGGAACAGACTGTGTGTGTGTGTGTGTGTGTGTGTGTGTGTGTGTGTGTGTGTGTGTGTGTGTGTGAGTGTGTGAGTGTGTGTGTGTGTGTGTGTGTGTGTGTGTGTGTGTGTGTGTGTGTGTGTGTGTGTGTGTGAGTGTGAGTGTGAGTGTGAGTGTGAGCGTGCGCGTGCGCGTGCGCGTGCGCGCACTCGCTTCACTGTGAGAGGGAGAATATGTGTCTATAAGCATGCGTGCATGACTGTTAGCTTGTCCCAGATAACATTCCATCAAAGTGCTGACCCCAGATCAGGGAACTGGTGTGTGAAAGGCATTACGTTCCACTTCACTCACTCTCTGAACACTGATCTCTGATCAGCATTACAGGGGAACGTGTTGAGTCCCAGTCTGTGATGTTTACAGTGCCTCACCCCCACCCCCACCAGGCAGCATTAACTGATAGCAGAGTGACATCATTGCCAGTACTCTCGGTCACATGACCTGTGCACCTGCTGGATCTACACTGAACTTCCCTCACCTGCACTACTCTCACTTCCCACCTGTGATAGAGTTGTGTCCCATCTGTACATCAGATACAATCACTTCTCACCTGTGCCTCACCCACCTCTCTGTGCTCCATTCACCTGCATCAGATCCACCTGCATTGAATTCCAATCTCACCTGTGCTTCACTCCTCCCTCTCCCCTCGGTTCTCCTCACTCAGCCTGCAGCTGGATCAGACGCAGGAAACCTCAAACAAAGCATCCAAGGCAGGCGATGATGTCATCACCCATGCAAACAATGCAAATATGCAACAGACACAAACGAACCAAAACAACCGACTGTTTGCATCCACACCCCACTGTGAATGATAATAATTGTCTCTGAAAAAATCTATTCATAACATAGTTATGCACTCCACCTGTGTTTACAGTCTTTTAGCGTTTTAGGTCACGTTTTGAGTTCACACGCCTGGAGACGGCAGGGCCTGCACACACGAGATTTTAAACCAGAGCAATGTGTCTGTGTATGACCGAGGCCAACTCTGTGCAGCAGTCCTGAAAAAAATGTTCCATTCCCCTCAGAAAAAACTCCACTTGAGCCCTATGCAAAGTGCACCATGGTGTAGTGATTCATCCTCTGATAAGATGCACCGATCCAGGCATCATCATGACTAAACTCCTACAGAAAGTTTACTAAGTTTAATTGACTATTCTATGGATTATTCGATTTTTCAATAACAAAAATAAAAGTTATATTAATATCTCTTTGCATCACTTAGCCCTGAGCCCACTAGCAGGGCAAATAGCCACAGACTACCTTGTGTGTGCCTATGCCACAATTCTCTTTGTGTATGAGCCTTAAGAAAACAAGGAGGACATATGAATTTATGCCTGTGTGTTTATGTATGTTATATGTATGTTGTATGTGTGTGTGAGTGTTTGTGAGCTGTGTTCTCATGCTCAGAATATAGGGCAGTAGGTCTGAGTTCATCGGGGGTCAGTGGTTCACAGGAAGTTTATGGAGTTTGCACACTGCTGGGCCATAATCTCGACCTCCTGTCAAGGTCTTCCTGTCACTATTAATATCCAATGGACCACTCCAAGACTATTTTAAACACAAACTCCCATGTGTAAAAGAACTAAATTATCCTTATATAAAAATTTAAGATTTCCGAAGTGACCAGGGATAAACTTTTAATTCTCGTTTTATCCACTGATACTTCTATGAATATTTCTACATTATGTCTGATTTTGCAAAAGTGTTTCTAAGGGAATCAAACAGTGTTGTAAAAGTTTTACTGTAATAGTTATAAAGTAATTTGTGATAGGAACACTATAGTTCTCATATGGGATTAATCAGATGTACTCACCCAGCTTCTCACCTATTAACCAGGTAAATATAACCAAGTGATAAAAACAAATACATATTGATAGTACTATTAAAGTAATTTTGAGAAGGGTTGATTAAATATCAGTTTGTTTATTCAATGAAGTTCCGCCTTTTGAGTCTTCTGCACGATTAGCTTGTGCTGCTGCAAAGTGAAGAAATTAAATTAAGATAATGTCACCATCCGGAGAACACGCTAGATATTAGTCACAGAGGTTGTTAACTTACGCTGGACATGCACTAGGTATCCACTGTGGGGCTTCTCAGACATTATAAAGAACGCTGTAAAGTTACACATGTGTAATTAAAGCGTCTTAGTCTTGAAGACTTCCGCTGGCTCTCCAAGCCTGTAATCGCCCTTTTTAATTGAAACAGGCTGGGCATTTCCTTAAAGCCTTTAGCTCGACAGCACTGACACAAAGAAAAGGCTCTCTATTCAAAACCTGCCTTTCATATTTTCGCGTGCGGATGTACACTTCCAGCCACCGTAAACACCTATGATAACATACCTGCAATAACTGCTGTTGAAAGGTGAGTGTTTTTTCCGCCGCTTGCGACTGTAATCTTCGGAAGAGAAAGGGTTAAAAGCGCAGTTCCGATAGCGGCCACACGGGGGAGTGCTGCATACTTTCCCAGGCTGTCCCGGACTGCAGCGCTGCTTTATTCTCACAACACGCTGTCCCGGACTTCAGACTGCACGGTTGACATCTGTTGCCGTTTTATCATTCCATAATTCACAGAACATGTAAGTATTTTGTTTTGTTAACTTATGGGGAATTAACAAAAATACTTTTTTTTAAAGAAAAGGTATACCATCCTGTTTCTTATGAATTCAGTGACGTTGATTTTTAAAAGTTATCCAGCTAGCTCGCTACTGTTAGCCAACCAGCAAAGTTTTGAAACTTTATTGTTTATGGTAAAAGCGCTCGCTGTCTGCTGCTCCTGTTCCACACACAGGGAGCTGTAAGGCTCACAAGATCATTATGAGTGTTGGGATTTTGAATCAAGGAATCATAACGCTGAGATCTCTGTTCACGGTTTACAGAAATGATTCCAAACACCATGATCATACATTCAGGTTGAGATACTGTTGGTGAATGATTTCTCTGCGCTAACCGTTAAGTTTCTTTTCGCATTTGATGTAGAATTGAAATGGTCCGCTGATGTGGCATTTGGTCGGGTCGGATCGAAATGTGACTCGCAAACCCACATTGTGTAATTGAAAACAGGTGTCAGAGAACGGGTAGTCTGCGGACCTTATGATTGCTTGTGTCTAATACAGTCTACTTTTAAATTATTTCCATTGGCTGCTCTGCTGTAAATGTGATAATATTACACAGAATGTTTTTATCAGTTACCAGTGTTAGTCACTTCTCATGGGTAGGAGTTGAACCCTGTGTGTTTTCCCCACTTGGCAGAAAGGGATTTTTTCTCATCAAGACTCACACACGTTACTCACAGGTGTAGTGTTACGTTATTGTCTGTAAACTGGAGAAGGTGGCGATCAGGAGTGGCTTAATGTCTGCTGCAACAGTTAAGATGGGTCATTGGAAAGTTCATCAAAAGTACCTAAAAGCGAGTTTCAAACCCAACCACAGTTTAGTCATTACAGTATGCTGTAACGCAACGTTTGATGTGTTTCTTGTATCTATATTGCCAATTCGCCTCACGGTACCGGTGTTGAGACAAAGAACTTAATTATTCCAAAGTACCATTTCCTTTGCTTGTTAAATCTGCAGTAAGGCGGCATAAGTTACATTGCTTTGAACGAACCGATGGAATCAATTAGGAAGTGCATTTTTGCCTTTTTTTAATCGGAGTAGAGAAACATGTGGTGCTGTTTATGTGAAAAACGACTAAAGTTTTCTGTAGTTTTGGACAATTATGAAGCGGAATGTTTTGGTGTGGTTTCAGTCTGAATCGGTGGACAATCCAAAAGTTTCGCGTTTCCCACCGCAGCTGAGATGGCCCAGCTACAAGCTGTTGGCAAATCATTCTAACATTAACTGAAGCCAAATGAAACCACACCGGATCCACAACCAGCAGAGAAAAGGCCACTTTAATTGCCAGCTCCAAGTTTAAGCGAACCCCGAAAACACTAATTAAGCTGGGAAATGAAATTAAGCCATGTACCGGGAACACTAATGTTGTTCCTGATGTTTACCTTTGAGTTAAGTGTTCTCTCTTTTTAAGTGGAATATTTTTTTTATATACACGTAATAGGTTATCAGTGTATTGCAGTGCACTGGCTTGAGACAACATCTACCCTAATACTTTCTGGTAGTTGGCTTAGAACGATAAACATGTTTTCTGGATGCGGTGCTGGTTGCTCACTTTACAGGTGTTTGTCGCAGGCTAATGGACCTAGCATTGCGGAGCCAGGTCTTCCTCGGGTCGCGAATCGCTGATCAACAGGCGCTAGTGCAGTTAGCCCACCGCACAGAGCCTGGACAATCTTAGCAGCCGAGGGGAGCTGATCTCTGATCGCACTCCGACTGTTTCCAGAAGTGTTGCTTCACCACATCTCGGAACTGAAGTGAGGAGTTACCGGAAGACCATGTGGTGCTGTGGGGGGGGGGGCATGTCTTCAGGGGATAACCCCTTAAGGGACTAAAACCACCCCGCATCAGCTAATGGCACCCATATGACAACAGCTTTCACACAGAAGGCAGTGATTCACTTTGCATCGTGAGCGACCAGGGACCCCCCTGCTGACGCCAGTGTGAAGGAATTCACCACAGCCCTGGCCTGAGTCAGACCCCATCCTCTGGTTTTAGTCCTGGGGGTGTAGTGCACTGGAAGAGAGGTGTGTCTGTGAGGGATACACCTGGATTAGGTGCTTTACAGTTAATCACCTAAGAGAAAATGGGACTCTCACCAGATCTGGGGTGAAGTAAAATGTCATTTAGCAAGTTGTAGTGTACATTTTTTTTTTACATTTACATTTTTAATATTAAAATTCTCAGGAATCTTTCCATGATTCGTGCAGGTAAAGAGTTAATTATTTCACGTAGGCGGTTGAGCTGGGCGTTTCTTTGTGTGTGTTCTTGGGAACGGTGGCACAGGGAGTCCGGTGGCGCTGCCGCACCGCATGTGGGGACCGGACAAGCGAACAGCTGTGGTCGCGGTTCGCCGCGCTCCGTGAGTCAGTGGATCTCACCCCCACCGCGGCGTGCGTGTCCGTCCTTTTCCGCGACTTTTTCGGAGAATCCTTTTTTAAACTCTGCAAAAATAAACTAAAATACAGCCAGTGTGTCTATTTCTTGTTCTGAGTGGTGGAATTTGACTGTGTGTTTTGGACATGTCCATCACTTGGTTAGAGTGACCATGGATGTTATTTCATATTCAGGTATGAAGAAACCAGAAATGTACAGTTTGGTACTTTTTTATTTTTCCCGTTTTCCCCCTCTGGTTTGTTATAAATCTGGGTTAGCTAACATGTGGTTTTCGTTTGGGCCTGGCGACACAAGCAGCCGCTCGCTCGAACGGTTTCAGTTTCTCGCTCTCCCGTAAACACATACCCGCGTCCATGCCTTCTGAATCATCTCTCAGCAGACAAACAGCTGGCGCTGCTCTGGGGAGAGTTGTAGGAAATTTGGAGTTGGGGGTTCCCAGACATGAAGATAAGAGCACTGTATATCAAGGATTTTTCCCCCTGTGTTCCAGGAAGAGGTCAGTTAATTAGTAGCCCGGTAGTTTATTAGTCTGGGAATTCCTTCAGTTTCATTTTATGACATTAAAAATAACCTGCAACACAAAACTGACTTTGGAACTTTGCAGTTGCAGGGTAGTGTAACAGTTAGGGAACCACTTTTGGCCCCCAGGCAGGGCACAGCGATTCTGTCCTTAAGCAACGGAATTCATCTGCATTTCCAAAGGTACTATCCAGCTATATAAATGGGCAGTGTACATGAAAACTGTAAGTTGCTCCTGATAAGAGCGTCCAGCGTGAATTAGACTGGAACAAACTTCAATCAGTGATGGGAAGAATGAGGTTCTCTGAGCCGCATTATGAGTGGAGCTTCAGTGAGTTGTCAGTCGCTGTTTGACATGGTTGAACTAATCGAAATGTAGAAGAAAAGCACACCAGTGACAGCGGCATTGCGCAATGAACCGTTCAGAAAATTGATGTGAGAATGACAGTATGAGAACTTCGACTGTAAAAATGAATGTTCTGACTTCCTCCTAAAATATTCTCCCATGTGTCACAGTGTGCACTCATGCGTGTTACAGGTGTGGCGTCGCTGTCCTGTAGCCTACATAAAATCACCACGTCAAAGAGCTGGTGTTACTCTCTCAACTAGCTCAGTGAACTCCTACATCACCACTCTCTTCTGCTTTATGAGTATGTCTTTATTCTGAGTCCAGTTGGGAAGTAAGTTCAGCAGGACTGGGCGTTATCCCCGTTGCTGGAGTGGGCTGTTAGAAGCAGAAGGAAGTTCCCTTTTCCCAGGCTCAGTCTCAGAGAGAGCCTCCCAGTGCCATGGTGCTATCAGCGCCCCCAGGTCTGCCCCCAGCAGGCAATATGGGTCTCCCTGCTGCTCAGGGCCTGCAGGCTTCTCTCTCCGGCCACAGTCAGCCGCAGCATATGGCTAGAGCTGGACCTTCCCTTGAAAAATTGATTTATTGTTTGTAAAAAATTCAGAAGACTACATAAGGACACCCTCCGGATCAGTACTTTCAGCTCTAGAGGCATCGACAGCAGTGCGATTCGCCAAGCCGCCGTTGACTTGGAGGTGCTGGAAAGTTAGGTTAATGTGGCTCCTTATTTTGCTGTTTGATTGCTCTGGTGTCCGTTGTGTGAAAGGAGAAGCATTCCCGTCTGTAATGGGAATTATCTGCGT
>CM040741.1:1977500-2065000 GCA_022829145.1 Albula goreensis | reverse complement strand
GACAGTAACTCCACCCTGCCTCTGCTGAGAGACTCTGTGGAGCCCCAGAGAACACTGACCTTGCCCTATAAATCACACACCACCCTGGGGTCAGCCCTCCTCTGCCTGGGTCAGGCTTTAGACCTCTTCATATCATGTTATTCCTGACGTTTAGAAAAATTAAAAAACCCTATCATTGTGGTTTGGTACCAGGTACCACCAGCAATAAAAATAGGTCTAAAAATGAAGAACTGAGAGGTGTTTTCTGCAGACGGACATCTCAAGGGCAATGAGAATAAGAGAAAAAAGTACAGCCTATTTTCAGATCTGAGAGATACACCACAGTGGTGCTAGTTTAATATTCAGGGAGAAAAGAAAATGTCAGTAACTTACTGAAAGTATTATGCTGTATCAACATAATCTGTTGGAAATTGCCTTGATGTAGCTCAAGATAAAAAAGATACAAACACATTACAAAAATTAATAAAATCATTTGACGCAACGAGTCTAAATAAAGAAAATAATCAATTTTTGTTTAAATAGAAACTGAGCAAGGATTTACTGTAACTTTGCTTTGCTGGAGGGCAGAATAGTGTGAAGAAACTCGCCCCCCGCTGCACTGGAGAATACACAGTAACCCAAACCTCAGCTGGTTATTTCATTCAGAAGAAGTGCAATACCACACTTCAGCTGACTAAACCAGAGGAAAAAAGTTATTTTTGTGTATGTGACATCTTCTGAACATCGGTCTGCATATCTACATCCTGTTTCACTATGCATTACTGCGTATAGTGTGCTGCCTGGGTGCTCAACCCTGGACCTGGAGGTCTGCAGGGTGCAACAACACTGACACTGAGAAAGGAGATGAGTATTAACTCTGCAGTCAGCCACCTTAATTGATTAATTAGACACAGAGTAACAGCTGAAACCTGCCTACGCTGAGGCCCTCTACGACCAGAGCTGACTCACTGGGTGAAAGTGTGGCTCTTTGTCTTGCTGCTCTTCCTGTAATTTCCCTGGTAAGGCTCAGTTGTTTTATTTAACTAAAGAAAGTACCTGAAACACTTTAGGTTGGAGATTCCTGAAGCTCACCAGATTACAGTACAGGCAGCTATTCGCTGCTCTTATCTAGCACTGCTTACAACTGCGATCACAACCCTCTTGCCAAGTGCATCAGATTTGAAGTGCAATAACTACAAAGAGGAAGGAAGTATGGCCCCAGAAATACAACATACAATTCAGCTGAGTGACTAACCTGTTAAGGACATGAAACGATTAAGTGCCAGACCAATATAAGTCGATGTGTACTTTAAAAGGGAGAAGTTTGGGTGCCGGGAATGCAGGCTGGGCTGTAAACTCTCCATCCCGGCAGCTGTGGCTCTTTCACACCCTAACCCACTCAGACCTCAGCCGGTGGAGCGCGTACCGCATTGGAGCCGGGGCCTTGCTGCAGCGGCCCTGGGCTTGAGTCCGGCCTGGGCCCCTTGCTGCATGTCCTCCCCTCTCTCTCTCTCTCTCTCTCTCTCTTTCTCCTGCATTTTCTGTCTGTCTCTCTACTGTAACTGTCAAGGTGGAAAAATGCCCAAAAAAAATCTTTAAAAAGAAAAAAAAAGATTAACGAGGGAGAGCGTGTCCACTGGGGGTCTGCTTGCTTTTACTACAGCCTGAGGTTTCTGAGGTCGAAGAGGAGCAGCTGTGGCAGTTTTTTTTTTTTTTTTTGTGAGGGATCATATCGACTGGACAGCTGGGGATCTCATTGGATGGACAGCTGGGTGGAGGGATCCCATTGGTTGGATAGCTGGGAGGGTGAAATCCCATTGGCTTCAGACAGCTGGGGCAACACTTGTTGACTGGCATCTCACTTCCAAGACATTTTTCTGGGCCTCGGGGACGGAAGAGCGCCAGTCGTGAAACGCAGATCAGAGCACGCCGTCTTGTGTCGATTCATACTCACTCACACAAATTCATAGCATCATGTCAGCCTTCTGCCCACAGGTCTTTTATGTACTTGGGTACATGTGTTACAGCCCTTGAGCGCTTTGAATATACCATAAACGCTGCTATTAAAGGCAGTTTAATGCAGGGCTGTGTGTTTTAAATTAGCAGCGTGGTACGCGCGGAGGCTAGCTGGGTGTTCAGCTAACAATAGCGTGGGCCTTGAGACCGCAGGGTCTTTATTGTGGCTCCTTCAGGGTGCTTTCTCCTGGCCGTGCGGTGGCTGCAGTCCTGCGCAGCTCTTTCAGGATGTCCTTGTGGTTGACCATGACCGTGAATACCCTGAGTGTGTACAGACACGGAGAACACAATGCCCCATTTACTCACAGCCAGCGCTGGTTTAGCATAATGTGACTGGTGCTCTGATAGCAGAGTCTGCAGTTGAACCATTCTTATTATGGTTCCTGTGGATGGCACAGGCTACATGCTACATGCTACATGCTGCCATCAGCACTGACAATGCTACGTTCAGGCAAAGTTATATAATGTCAGGCCATACCTCATTCTGCTAATGACACAGGCAGTGCTAAGTGCTACATGTAGCAAGTATAGGCCTAATACTAATACAGATATGCGCCACATAACATCTGTTCAGGCAACGTACCGTATACCGACTGCGTGTACATCTGTGGTCACATAAGGTTATAATAGAGTTCAGAAATCCCGATCAGAGAACGGGACGTAGTGGACATAACCTATTTAACCCATATATTACCTTGCCAGATACATTAGCTGAAATACGGTACTGTATGTGTACAGTATCTTGGCTATTTAGCCAATACAGGTAAACTACAGTATCCCATATAGCTTTGGTAATATGATGTTCGCACAACGTCCTAGTCGCATAACGTCCTATTTCACAGAACGTGGACATTAAGCAACACATACCTGAAGTGAGGACAGTTTGACCTATTATGTATAACGGCCACTGTGCACGTTAAAGCACACAGTGTGTTCAGCCATACAGTGTGTCGTTGTGTTTTCCAGTGTGAGAACGTGACCCCTCTCTCTCATCACATTTTCACCCATGCTGTCGCAGAGTTTTAGCCCGTTGCATGCTCAAGAGCCCTGGAGGCAGCGTGGGTTACGTCATAGGCAGTAAAAACCAGACTTAATGAGTTATGTTTATAGGCTTATATGGTAGAGACTGGTCTTCATTTAGTCTGTTCATAGGCCTGTACACTAACACAGGGTTACGCTGTGAAAACTGGTCTTCAGGAGTGTAGTTCATGGACTTGCACTGTAAAAACCGGATGCAGAGTTATATTCATAGTCCCATACAGTAAAAACTGAACTTGATGACCCATGTTTATATTATTGTGCTTCTGGTAGTTTATCAGAGCTGTGTATCAAACATGCCACTGTGTCTAAATGCCCATAAATCTCTGTTTGTGTTGCTGGGTATCTCTCGCCATCTTTCAGCGGCGCTGTCTGGCATGTCTCTTGCCCGATGGCAGCGATGCTGAAAGATGGGGGCGCGGCAAGATTTGATGTGAGCAGTCCGCCACTGCACTGAGGTTACCCCTGCATTCCTCACACTTCTCTCTCTCTCATTCGTCTGCAGCATCGGCACCATGGGGAAGGGCTGCATCACCGCCACCAAGTACTTCCTGTTCCTGTTCAACCTCCTCTTCTTCGTAAGTCCCATGCACAGCGTCTCCTGTGGAGCGATCCTCTCCTCCCGCATTGCAGTGACCCAGACCTCCAGACTTCGCTTTGCAGTTCTGTCAAAGCGGGAAAAAATGTTGGAATTCAGTTTGTTTATTTGAAAAATTCTCATGGAACATTATGTGCATTTTTCAATTTCCTGAATTAAATGATTTTAAACAGAATGATGCTGCTGACTGTAGTTATGGCTGCAGGTACCTGTTAGTAAGCTTAGTTTTACACTGTGATTAATATGTATGAAGAAGAGCATGTTAGTTCCCAAATGAAACCATTTTCACAATTGCATAAGTGATAAAACTGTGGAAGTATTTGAGCAGAGAATACAAAATTAAAAAATACAGAAATCTCCAAGGGTAAGTGAAGCTACTGTAATTTTTTTGCCCACAGCATAAAAAAATTTTGAATATTTTGTAAATTTTAATTATGGCATTGTTGTAGTGGTCTTTGTCTTAGTCATTTGAAATATAAGGTTGGGTAACTGGATGGCTCACCCTGTTAAGGTACTGCTCCAGTGTGTGGATGGGCCCCACGGTGTGGTATAATTGTGGGCCGTACTAGTGTAAATTGTGGGTGTTAGCTCTGTGGGGTTCCATATGATTGACTGTAGCATGACACAGAGTGGGATGGGTGTGTTGTGTCATTGCTCATCAGCTACCCCTACTGGTCATTTTAATGGCCATATTATACCTGCGGAAATGTCCTCTTCCAACTCCTTCCATTGTTTGCAAGCACGTATGAATGAACAGCAGAGTTGGTGAGTTTGGTATGTGCTCTGCTTTTGAAAAGGTCCATATAACTTTTAGAGAAAAATGAGGAAAAATGCAACATTAAAAAAGCACAAGGTGATCACACCCAGCCTTTTTTTGTGGTGACACACACGTTCCTGAATAAATCATTCCGTTTGTTCACAAACAGGATGTTAGAATCGGCTGGGAGGCACAGGGCTTCCTGGTCGAGTTCCTTGCTGAATGAAATGTTATCAGTGTTTGTTGAATAGACACGTGCACGTAAAAACAAAAAAAAAAGTAAAAAAGAAGGATTTCGATGTGAATGCTGTTCAAATTGAGTTTATTTTAAAATTGCAGTAAAGTACAGGAAGCTCAGGTCTTAAGGCATTTAAATTGAGTGTGTGGCCCTGGTCTGTGCTGTACAGACTTTGGTCAGCCCAAAACTCCGTCTCCTGCAAAATAAAGTCCCAGATTGGTAAAGCACTGTTCTGGGTTTGGGTTGGATAGGTCAGCTCTCATATATGAGTACAAGCCCTGATCTATAATTCCCTAACCCCCCCTAAATCCTCTCTGGCCCAGAGACTGCTCCCCCAGGCCAAATGTCCAGCCTTCTCATCTCGGCAGAATCCAGCTCGTATCTGTTATGCTGTTCCTCCTCCTCCCTCCCCCTCAAACCTCATCCCAGCACTTTGAGGAGCCCAGAATGAGGTCTGCAGGAAGACGTGGGGTCACGGTGAACTGCCGGCTCTCATACACTGTTAATCTTCATGGCGTCGGACACACCACGTCCCCATCGGGCCGTTAGGGATCGGACAGTTCCGCCTGCCGCTGGATGATGTCATCAGTGTGGGACGTGGGCCAGAAGCCCCTGGCGCTCGGCCTGACCACTGGACAGTCCAAGCTGTGACCGAGGCTTAGGCCAGGGGGTCTCAAACACCATGGGGGGGACCCTTGCGTGCGCGCAGGTTTCTGTTACAGCCAAAGACTTCGTTAATTAAGTTTGATGAAAACATTTTAAAATCCTACCATCATATTTTCCATGAACTTATTACAACACACTGCAGGTTTGGCTGGTTACTGCATTTGTTTCTAATAATAAACAGTTCTAATCAATGAATATGTAACCTCTCTATGAAGCACTTATTTATCATACAGTGCAGTATAAAAATGAGAGCAGAAGTTCCTCTGCCTGATTGGAAGCGCTGCCATGGGAACAGGGGAAGTTTGTTGTTCTTGGCATGTGTTACTCTTCCCGCCTTAATGCGGCTTACTGAGAGACATCATCCTCCATCACAATAAGAGCGTGTAATTAAGATCCGTAAACAGCTTGATATAACCCGCGCCTTGCGACTGTGGCTCAGACACACACAGGGTCCCCCCGGACTGAGTTTAGCCGCGGCTGTAGTGCTGGATCACAGACAGTCAGACGTCTCTAAATGCTCTCCTCTCAGTGTTTAGGAGCAGAGCTTTACTGTGGTAGCAGTCCCCAAAATAGGTAATGTTTATGTGTGTTTTCCCCCCACACAGACTGGTGCATGATGTGTGAAGCGCTTGTGTCTTGCTTGGTTGAAATGCACACTGAAAGCTCCACTCTGGCGCAGTGTCAGATCTAAAGTGGCGCTCCCGCTAAAGCGCTGACAGGGTTGCACTGTGTGTGGGGTGAGGGTGTCACAGGCTCCATTATCTGTTTCTCAGAATGCCCTCACTGTGTCTCATTGACTTCTCATCTTTCTCTCACTCTGTCCGCAGATTTTCGGAGCGCTGATCATGGGTTTCGGCCTCTGGGTCCTTCTGGATAATCAGAGTTTCATCGCCGTCTGCGTGAGTACCCACGATGCATCACTCTGCGTGTCACATCACTCCGCAGTCTTTCACAGCCGGGCAATTTGCGACTGTCAGCGTCTGCATGGTGACGGCGTCATGGGTAGAAGAAAGTGTCTGCACAGGAAGCGAGAGCAGAGGAAGGAAAGTTTGATGCTTAACCGAAACCTGCGCTCCACTGATCTCCCTTTTATGTTTCTGACTTGTTTCAATAAAGAAGGGAAATACAGTTTGTAAACTGTGGTGCAGAAAATAATCTGAGATACTGTAATCTCAAGCAGCAAGTAGAGAGGATGCTAAAATACTTACTGAATAGAATGAGGGTAATTTGTTCCCCTCTGTCCTTCACACCTAAAAGGAACAATCTACGTTTTTGAAATAAAATATTGCTTGTGTTCTGAACTGGCACCGTAAAATCTGTGTCGAGTCCCTCCCTCATTTGCATATGGTGACATCACCAGGCTGTTCAGCGAATGAGGGGGCAGCAGCTTCTACCTCTGCCTGCTCAAACCATGTAGGTGCCAAAGGACCAGTCCACACTCACTACCAGGGAAATGGGGCATTACCTGGTAGTGTGGCCCTTCACTGTGTGTGTCTTCCACATCTGTTGCCACTAAAATGAAAACATACTAATTGCCCTTTAAGTCATTGGTTAGATCTTCTCTCAGAGTGTGTTGTGGTCACCTCCTGCTCTCTGTGGTGGTTAGTTCCAGCCCTCTGGCTTTCAGTGTTGGGGATCATCCTCACTTTTGGTTGACCTGGTTGCTGGGTTGTTTTGTTTGGTTGCTGGGTTATGTGGTTGTTTGGTTGCTAGGTTGTGTGGTTGTGGGTTGCTGGGTTGTGTGGTTGTTTGTTTTTGTTGCTGTGTTGTGTGGTTGTTTGGTTGCTGGGTTGTGTGGTTGCGGGTTGCTGGGTTGTGTGGTTGCACGTTGCTGGGTTGTGTGGTTGCGGGTTGCTGGGTTGAGTGGTTGTTTGGTTGCTGGGTTGTGTGGTTGCGGGTTGCTGGGTTGTGTGGTTGTTTGGTTGTTTGGTTGCTGGGTTGTTTGGTTGCGGGTTGCTGGGTTGTGTGGTTGTTGTTTGGTTGCTGTGGGTTGCTGGGTTGTGTGGTTGCGTGTTGCTGGGTTGTGTGGTTGTTTGGTTGCTGGGTTGTGTGCTTGTGGGTTGCTGGGTTGTGTGGTTGCGGGTTGCTGGGTTGTGTGGTTGTTTGGTTGTTTGGTTGCTGGGTTGTGTGGTTGCGGGTTGCTGGGTTGTGTGGTTGTTTGGTTGCTGGGTTGTTTGGCTGTGGGTTGCTGGGTTGTGTGGTTGCGTGTTGCTGGGTTGTGTGGTTGTTTGGTTGCTGGGCTGTGTGGTTGCGGGTTGCTGGGTTGTGTGTTTGCTGGGTTGTTTGGTTGCCAGTGTGTGTTTATGAGTCTGAGCATTCGTGTGTTGTGTCTGTGTAAGAGATTGAGAGCTCTGGGCTCTGTTTCCCTCATCAGGCCCGACAGCCGCCCACGCTTACTGACCCAGAACTCCTGTGGGGCTGCAGCCATGGACCCCCCCACCCCATAAACACACACTCTCTATCTCTATCTCTCACACACACACACACACACCTTACACACACACACATGCACTCATACACCTCTCACACACACACACATGCACTCATACACCTCTCACACACACACACACACACACACACACACTCATACACCTCTCTACACACACACACACACACACACACACACACACACACACACACACACACACACACACACACACACCTCTCACACAGACAAACTCACACACACAAACTCACACACACACACACACACACACACACACATGCACTTGGCATTTTAGGAAAGTAGTGCCAAGTAAGAAAATACATCCAAAAACTGCACTATGTGGAAAATGTGAAATGCGTAGATGCAGGCTTGCTGGAGGATCAGGTTACTCGTGTCCACGGGTTGTGTCGGGCCGAGTGGACAGAGCTTACAAGCATGTGGTCAGTTTCATAACTACTGTGCAGTCAGCTTTATATTTTTATTGTGGCCAGTTCCACATTTACCAGAGTTACCATGGTTTCCGTGCGGTCAGTCCTGTAGTTACCTCTCTCACTGCAGTCAGTCAGTTATGTAGTGACAGTGTGGTCAGCCTCATAGTTACTATAGTTATTACCGTGTGATCAGTTCTATAGTTAGTGACCGTGCAGTCAGTTCCGTAGTTAGCCTGTGATCAGTTCTATAGTTACAGGACAGCGCTGGACCTGGACTGGACTCAGCCATTGAGCCTGTGCGTCCGGCAGCCCCAGGGTCCGGCACCGGCCGCTGCCAGCGGTACGGAAACAGGCTGGGCCTTCATGCGCTCACCGTTAGCTCATCTGCAGCTGGTTTCCCCGTTAATGCGCTAGGCCCTTATTAGCATAGGCTGATTCACACTCCACTAGGTCAGCCTCGCCATCTGGCCTCACCAAATCTGTCCCACCGCAACCAGGCCTAAAAAAAGACAGAAACTGGGTTTATGGGTGGAAACAGTCCATAACTTTTTCTGCCTGATTTATCATTAATGGTTTCAGTGTGTGGAGAGAGAGAGGGAGAGAGAGTGAGTTGTGTTAGCACTGTGCTGAAGCCAGCAGTTGTCAGCTTCTCTCGGGTGAGCATGTAGTTCTTTTTTGAGGCTGTTTTTGTTGGCTGTGGATTACACCGGCAGCGTTTTCTCCTCTTCTTGGACTGTGCATCTAAGCCAAACTCAATGGGTTTTTTTAAGTCGATAGTTTACGGTTAAACAGTAAAACCATAGTTAACCAATTAAAATGCAGCTTGTGTGGAATTGGCAACCATAAGTAACCAATGAAAATGCAGTTTATACTGAATTGGCAACCAAGCCCTTCTCTCTGTTGATGGAAATATCTTTATTTTAGGTTTATTTGGGTTCATGCAGTATGCAGATTTTGAGTATGTGTTGGCTAAAGGCGGAAGCAAAACGAAGACCCACCAAAGCATAAACATGTCCTCTGAATCGTCTGCACACGCGGTTTAAGGTTTTGTCCATGTCAGTGTTTCGCTCAGACGGTACGTCGGATTGAAATGCATTCCAGAGAGCAGAGGAGGGGACCCGCTGGGGGCCTCTCCTTTAGGAAACTCCCGCTTTCTGTCGGGTGGTTTTGCGGAATCCCGCTGTTGTCACTGTCCGCCTGCTCCCATTCTTCCTGCCCCAGCGCTGTTCCATGTTCACTGATCCCCGCCCGGGGGTACTGGGGTGGGGTAGCTATTACCCCTGGGGGGGTGAGGGGGCAGGAGCGGGTCAGGAGCCTATCCCGACCCCCCCGTAAACATTCGGAAAACGCGGCGGAGGAGTGGGACTGTTTATTTTCAGTCCCCTGAGGTTCCCCTTCTGAAGTCCGCCACAGAAAACATTTTTCAAGCAGGAACCGTGAGGCTCGGCTTCCATCTCCAGGGCCCCCCCCCCATGTCCACCCCCCACCCCAAAGCTGCTGAGGTTCAGGCTATATATAGCAGCAGTTACAGCTGCAGGCCACATGCACGGAATCTTCACAATGACTACCGATATTTTTGTTTAGTTTCCTTTTTACTTCCCTCCCCTCTCACCTCCTCACCCTTCAGCGCTGAACCATCTGCATGAGCCATTTGACAGCGGCTGAATGTAATACGGATCCTCTCTCCCCTTTCATCTGCACACCTGGGCCATTCTCCATTTTCATGCAGGGTTTTGTCCCTGGAGATCTGAGGTGTGATTTTTTTTTGTTTTTTTTGTACCTTGATATCCTGTGTGTTGTGAAATGGGTTTGTGTTTTTGGAGCTTGCCGGAACATGCAGAGTGTTGTTGGCATGACCCTAGCCCTCTCACATTGGTTTTTTTTTTTTTTTTTTTTTTGGAGGGGGTTGATGTGGGTGTGGATAGAGCATTGAAAAAATGTGGGCGTGTTCCTGTGGCTCTTCAGAAGAACACAGGTCCTTCTGCCATCTTCAGCGTGAGTGTGAGGAGAATCTACAGTCTACACTTACATTACAGCCAATCAGCAGATGCTCTTATCCAGAGTGAATGACACAGACCTCATTTCCACACTGTCCGTTTTTACAGCTGGACACGACCTCAGCTCCCTATTACATTATACAGGAGCAAGGAAACGCTCAGGGCTCTGTCTCTGTGCCCTGCTGCTGTAGAATTACGCCATTCTGACAGAGATATGTGGCAATGTCTCATCTTAATGTAAATACAGTGTAATTACTGCTTTTAACTGCTTATCAGATTGGCTTTTGAATTGTTGAGGAGGAGTCAAATAAGGAAACAAATATTTTTGATGCGACATGTGCTCCCCTCTGAAAACTCGAGCGATTCCAAAACAGACTCCTGGATAAAAAAATTTTTTTGTGTTTGAGTTTCATTAATTTACTTGGTAGATTTTCTCATCTAGAACAAATTACAAGTCTTAATATTGCTTATTGCATAAAATACAGACCCATGTCACAGGAGGAGCCAGGCCGACAGTAGTGCATAACAGCTGGAATTACAGTTAGTAAAAATCAAGCAGAAAAACAGTATTCCAGTGAAAAGCTATTTGCCTAACAGTAATGATATAGTGTCTGATAATATCCTTCTGATTGGTGTACTTACTGCACATTAACCGAATCAGGGCCTGACAGCATTGTAAACAGTGTTCCCTCTGTTTAACTTACACAAAACTATCAAGGATACAGCCATCCTCTCTCATTGTGCTTCGACGCACATGGTAGAGAGCAATTAGCATCAGACAGTCTGGTATCCCATATATCCCAGGACAGGCCCTGTATGCAGCAGGTATAAAACCGCCGGAGTTCCAGTAAACAGGCATTAAGTGGGGAAACAGGCCTGTAGTTAAAAGGGAGGACATGGAAAACACAGCAGCTAGCAATTACACCTGAGGATAACACTCTGGAGAGTGCATCACGCTCCAGTGAGCGTCCAGCTCAACAGCAGTCTGTAAAAGTAAGAATACCCTAAATCGCACTGGTACCATGCAATGATGGGATTAGTGCTGTGTTCCTTTATGCTGCTGTACTAATAGTGACATGTGGAAAATGGTGCATTGCACTGTATCATAATTCACTTAAATATGGCACTTGCATTTCAGACTGGGAGTATAACAGAGTTTAGCATAGCAGAGGTTTATGTCTGTTTGTCCTCTTGTTTCTGCATGTTTTTCTGCCTCTAGAAGGCCATAAATTTACCTGTGATGGCGACGCCCTGTATTACAGACACATAGTGGTCAGCGTGCCAAACTGATGTGTCAGGAACAAGCATGTCACATTCTTGGGCTTATCGTTTACGTGTGTTTACATGACGTGAAACCGCGATTGGAGCAGGGTGCCCAAAATGGAGGTAGGGAGGGGTATATCTGTGAGAGGCATGGCCCAAAGATGCCATTTTTAGAGTGCACCAATCAGAGCTGCACACACCCTGTACTTACACAGGAGGGGACCCGGCTTTGCCCTTCAGCTTCTAATTATCCCCAGACTCCTGGGGTGTGTGTGTGTGTGTGTGTGTGTGTGTCACTGTGTGTGTGTGTGTGTGTGTGTGTGTGTGTGTGTGTGTGTGTGTGTGCGTGTGTGTGCGTGTGCGCGTGCGTGCATGCGTGTGTGTCACTGTGTGTGTGTGTGTGTGTGTCACTGTGTGTGTGTGTGTGCGTGCGCGTGCGTCACTGTGTGTGTGAGTGTGTGTGCGCACGCGCCACTGTGTGTATGTGTGTATGTGTGTGTGTGTGTGTGTGTGCGTGTGTCACTGTGTGTGTGTGAGTGTGTGTGCGCACGCGCCACTGTGTGTGTGTGTGTGTGTGTGTGTGTGTGTGTGTGTGTGTGTGTGTGTGTGTGTGTGTGTGTTTTGAATGAGTGTTTGTGAAGTTTTGGTTAATGAGCATCCATGCGGCTGTAAATATATGCGTGTGTACATGTGAATGTCTGTGCGCGTGTGTGCTCTTGCATATTTGCATACTTGTGTGCATGTGCTGTATATTATATATATAAATAGACCTGCAGAGATGAATTGAAGACAAAATGTGGGTACGCTGTACTGTGCGAGACGCTGTACCACAGAGCGGCCTGGCCTGTCATTCTGTCACGAACAGCATACTCAGTGCACTTAGTCAGACATGCCTGCAGAATAAATATGAGTTCAGTAGCTTTGGATGAGTTAGATGGCATTGGTGGTTAGAGGCACACTGGTGAGCGTGTGTGGAAGGAGAGCTCACTGGGGTTCTGTGCACAGGGGAAATGACCAGACCACTGTTCTGTTTCTGGGGTCTCCTGGCTACCCACACAGGGGTTTGGAAGGTGGCTGTGTTTTCTGACCAACAGTCAGCCATGAGAGATGCAGAATTTTAATGCTCCTCTGGTTGGACATTGCATTGCAACATGCATCTCAGGTCATTTGATACACAAAAAGAGAGGGAGCAAGAGAGGGAGAGAGAGAGAGAGAGAGAGAGAGAGAGAGAGAGAGAGAGCTTCTTTTTTGTTGAGCTGAAAGAGCCGCAGAATGTTTGGCTCTGTTTCCACCCACACGTGGCTGCCAGCTTCCCTGTGCCAGAGTGAGAGTGAGACCCGCACCACGCCAGCAGTGCTTAGAGCTTTCCCCCCGAGCTGGCGGGCTGTGAATGATGCCGAACACTGCGGGGGAAACATTCAGAATGCAGCATACACACACACTCCTACCCCCGCCACACACACACACATACACACACACACTCCTACCCCCCCACCACACACACACACACACACACACACACACATACACACACACTCCTACCCCCCGCCCCAACAGCCACCTTCAAGGTCTCCTTCAGGGTCTGCTAAATTTTAAGATCCCATGTTCTTTTTCACTGATAGTCCTTTATGTGTGCGCTGCTGTCATGATGTCTGGGACTCTGGATGAGTCTTCTTGGTTAAATAAAAGGACAAATAAATAAAAACACATGAAGTATATCCTCTGAACTACAGCAAAGTTTTCTGCCTGTGTGGGGTATTTTGCTGACGGCTTCCTGTCTGTGTGGGTATTATTACTGACCATTTCCTGTCTGCGTTTTCTCCTGACTGCCTCCTATTCAGGAAATTAAAACATTCAGTTCATTAACTGAAAAACATCAGATAACAGTCAATCATGGAAATGGCAGAACTTAATAAAGTTTTTTTTTCTCTCACAGAGGAGTCGTCCACGTCGCTGAAGGTGGGCTCGTACATCCTAATTGGTGTGGGCTCCCTGTCCATTCTCATGGGCTTCTTGGGCTGCGTTGGTGCCGTTTATGAGATCCGCTGCCTGCTGGGCCTGGTGAGTCCCGCCCCCCACAGCCAGAGCACCGCCCCCTTCCCAGGAAATCCCCCCCTTGCTCTGAGTCCCACCCCCTTCCCGGCCTTAAAGTGGCCCCAGCCTTAAAGTGGAACTATACCCAAAACTCATAATTTGGCATGCTGTCTTGGCGTCAGAGTAATGTGCGTGGCCTGAATGTCACGTGTCAAAACCAAATTTTTCATCTGTGATTGCAGATGACCATTTGAGGTGATTGTCTCTGGGATAAGATGTTTTTAAAAAAGGAGGAACTTGGGTCCAAAAGTCAGCTGAATTTCAGGTCATGTCCTGATCTTGCTGAATTTTAAAGGAATTGACCTCTGACCCGGATGTGTTGCTTCAGCACTTTCCTACAGCATGCAGTAACGCTGGAGTCACTCAGTCCCCATTATACAGCGACCATAAACGCCTCACGCAATAGCAGCTATCTCCCCACATGTTAATGTCTCTTTGAGAGTTGGGAGGAACTCAGTGCATAAGTGTAACATTATCTATTGTGAACAGACTGTCAGAATGAAGTGAAAGATGGCTGTTGACTCAAGCCCAGTTGGCATGGTCCCTGCTCAGGGAGGTGCTGTAGCTTGTTGACAGTGTTATTGCAGACCGAGTTTGCAGTCTCACAAGATACTCTGCTCCCTCTGTCTTCTCTGCTCCTGAACCACAGGTTTCAGGTGGTAACTGGAGTTTCTGCAACCATTTTGCAGTAGATAAGCACAGTTAGCATGGCATTTTGTGATAACTTTCAAAGGCTACGTCACTACATTTTTAGAATGTTCATCGAATTGGGGTATGTTGACTTTGACAGCAGGGAGACAGAACATCATGCTTTAAGCATGTGGAGCAGAGCATCTGGTGTGTCCGTAGGATCTGTGGCATTGTAGAGTCTGTATAGTCTGTAATTGTTGACCCTTTGGAGGAGGCTGACCTGTCCCATGATCCTCTCTGTCTTCAGTACTTCACCTGCCTCTTGCTGATCCTCATCGCCCAGGTGACGGCCGCTGTGCTCATCTACTTCCAGAGAGAACTGGTGAGTGAGGCTCCGCCCTCCACAGGAAATGGTGAGGACTTCCTGTTGGCCCATAGTGGTGGGGTTGGGGTAGCTTTACCTGCCATGTTCATAACTATGAGCCTAACTAAATTGTCAGTCTAATGCAGTGTGAATCTGTCCAATCTGCAATGATGAGCTTTACTAAATAATTGCTGTTGATTGTGATGTCAACAAGTGCTGACAAATCACAAGCCTTGGTGCATGAAATGATTAACTTTCCCAGCCAATCAAATTCACCATCAGAAATCTGCTGATTGCCTGTGTCAAGCCTATGCTATGATAGCAAAGCCTGTGGCAGTTGGTACTAGGAAGAAGCCATGATCAGAGATAATTAAAGCAGGGTCAGAGCTGTCTACTGTGACGTATCCACACGTATCCACACTGTGGCGCTAAAGTAGTCCTATGTAGATCCAACTTCATGTTCCTGATTTAGCACTAATGTGTGGGTGCGTCACGGCCAGTTATTCTCACACAATCTCCATTCTGTCCCCACCTTGCTACAACATTACTAAGACACTGTGGAGACATGGTGCTTTGGCTGGTTATGGTACTGCTCCCCCTAAAGGATGGAGGACTGTCCTACACCGCTGACTCTTTTCCTGGTTGGATATTGGAAAGAGAAGCCTGAGGGTTTAAGCTGCAGAAAGATTGTGGGAGGGGAGGTTTACTTATGAGTGAGACACGACAGCTGTGGACGGGACAGGTGCAGGGAGGGGTTGTTTAGATCTGGGTGGGGCCTGGAATCCGTGGGTGAGGCAGGGCAGGCCTGAGGTTGAGTTGCCCCTGCATTCCTCTCTCAGAGCGCCTGGCTAGAAGCATCTGGAACAGGAAGCAGCTAAATGGGGGGTAACACTGGATACCCCCAACATGGAACTGATCCCTGTTTATTTTTCTTGAGGGAGGGGCTGGAGGCTCAGACAGCCCCCACTGTGAGTCTGTAAGCCTGACCCCCCATGGAGAGCTGAGATCTCCAGCACGTTAATCAGAACTAGGCCAGAGGCCACATTTTAGCTACATTTTGAGTCTTATTTTGTTTTTCTGTCTGTAGATTTCTCAACTTGTTTTTTTTTTTATCATAATGGTCATGTGACTCTAGATACAAATTCAGGGCAGAGATTAAAACACAACTGATTCCAAAAGGAAGTGATGTCACACTTGCAAGACAGACACTCTCTCAGCAAAGTTTCTGCTGAGGTATCCCTAAGGGAAGGGAGGGTACACTGGGATCATTTGCGTTTCCAAGGCTAAGTTAGCTTTGACTCACTATGTACACATAAGTTATGTAGGCTAAGTTAGCGTTGTCAGTCAGTGAAGACGCATCCCATTAGACAGCCTCATGTCAGTTATCTGTTGTGGGTGATTAAGGCAGCAGGGCGGGGGTAGTTTTCATCTCTTGGGCTCTTTCATAACGATCCTGAGCATGGCTGTACTGCAACACCCCACAACACAATACCCGATCAACCAGTTTCAGGTGTGGGCAATCTCCACGACAGGCTCAAACCTGACTGTGTTCAGACCTCACCACAGGGTGGAGTCCCTATCCTCTATCACCACGGGTGCCACATCCCAGTCTGCAGACACTGCGGCCCTCCAGGACTGGAGTTAAACCTGCAGACACTGCGGCCCTCCAGGACTGGAGTTAAACCTGCAGACACTGCGGCCCTCCAGGACTGGAGTTAAACTTGCAGATACTGTCCACTCCAGGACTGGAGTTAAACCTGCAGGCACTGCGGCCCTCCAGGACTGGAGTTGACCCTGATATTGTCCAGGCCTGCTCTATCAGTTTCTCTCTCTCCAGTCATCAGCATCTGTATTGAGCTGAGGGGAACTCCCCTGTGGGTGTTGTAAACACCTACACCCACAGACTGTTCCTTTTACAGAAACTGGATCAGTTTTTTTCCCCTGAACCCCTCTGAGTGGAGAGTCTGTGCTCTCTGATTGGCTTATTCTGTACTGCATGCCTGGGGGCGTGAATTTGACCCTGTTTGGGTGGGCGAATAAGGGACAAAATCGAGAAAAGGGAAAATCCAGAGGGCGAGGGCACTGTTTCCGCCTGGCAGCCCACACTGAGACCACCGCAAAGCAGGAGATTTTCCTGTGTTAAAAAAACCCAAGCCCATGACATAAAACTGCTTATTACTTTTCACGATTGTTTAGTATATCATAATCACAAATTCTATCAGACACATCACACAAAGACGTAAATATAAATTACACAAATAGATGTGTAAAACTCCTCCCCCACCCTGGGATGAAGTTAAAACAGCATAAACAACTCAAAGAGATGTAAACAAGAAACTACTACGTGTATAAATTAATGTAAAAATAACATGGCAAGTCAAATAAGTACATAACATACAAATCAGTATGAATATGTATTTTTGACATGAGTTATTTATTTGTTTTTTTTTTGTAATTGTTTCAGCTGAAGAATGAGATGTCCACCATAGTGAACAAGATCATCGTGGACTACACAGGGGAGAACAGAACCGCAGAACTCGCATGGGACTACATCCAGAGAACTGTGAGTCATGCTTCGGAAAGGGGGTGGGGCGGGGGGGTCACTGGACTTTTGGCCAAAACCGAGCACGGCCACCACCGACGTCGCGCTCCGCTGCCAGGCTTCGTAGCGCCAAAGGCTGCCATGGCAACCCAGCTGTTTGGTCCTGAGAAATAAATGGATAATGGAACATCGTGTGCCGCTGCAGCTACCACCTGCCCGTGGTGCATTATGGGAAACGCCTTGTCAGTCGCGTGTGCTCCACAGGCAGCAGAGGCTCGTTAGGCGCTAATTAAGCGGGTTGGGGTGGGCGGGGGTTGGCAGGGATATCGCTCCCTTGCTGCCCAGTTGAGAGGGGGTTCTGCTCCAGTCTCGCAGTGAGAGAGGCATTGAAGTGAAAGAGGAAAACTCTGAAACTGGCCTCTGTTCTGTGGCTGGTCCAGACTCCGGGTGGGGAGTGATCAGTAAACATGAGAGAGGTGTTAAAAATGCATAGGAGGGAGCAGGAGGCGACGCTGAGCCGCGCGTCTCTCCATCTGCGCCGCGCCGAGGCCCGGGGTGAAGCCAGGCCGGCGCTTTCTCCTGCCGAGCTCGCAGCCGCATTTTTAACGATCCCCTAACGAGCATGAGCGACAGCGTCCCGAACGCCGCCCGACACAAATCACGCATGTCCCTGCATGCGCACACGGCACATCAGGAAGCAAGCCGTGAGCTGTGTCCAGAGTTTAACATGCAGGCACCGACGTGGCCGACGGAAGGGCTGAGGCTGCGTTTCACAGACATGAAAGAGCACAGCGTCCTCTGTAGTTCTCAGAGTTCCCCTCTCAAGCTCCCTTCCTCAGCATCATCATAATAGTAGTAATAATAATAATGATAGTAATAATGATAATAATAACAATGGCGATGATGTTTGTCATCCAAACAACTGCAACTAAAACAGTAATTGAGCATCTAACTGTAAACATAAATATAAAAATGTGCCAGTAACTGTGTTGTAGTGTACACAGAGAGCCAGTAATTATGCATATTTGTAGGAATGTACTGAAACATACAATTGCTGTAGGCTGGAAAACTGAAACATACAACTTTATTTTTTGCTTTTATTATCGTAACAAAAATACAATTACACTTAAGTCGATGATGTTGGTCAAAGACAATGTCAGTCCTTTTATTTTGTGGGAGCGAAAAACACTTTATTATTGATGTGTATATCTCTTTTTGTTACAGAAAGTGAAAGAAAAAGTTTCATTCACTGTGAGTCAGATTTGATCATTAAAATAAATATGAACGTATCATAAACATACTATATCTACATCATATCTACAGTAGCATTAATTATCGAGTGTAATGCCTTGTATGAGTCGGAAGTTCGTTCGGGCAGGTCTGAGAGGGGGCACTGACACGGGGTTTCTTGTTGGTTTGAAGGGGCAGAATAAGTGGAACTGCGCATGAAAGCCACGAGGGAAGTGTGAATCGCTTGGGGGTTATTCCCCCAACATTTTGCTTTCGGATATGAAGGCGTTTTTTAACCAGCGGAAAAACCCAGTTTCTGTCTGATATCTACTTAGATGTTTAATGCGCCGTATAGTGATTTAGTGGTCTAGCGAAACTGAAAACGCTCTCCGTTTGGAATTTATTTCAAGGATGAGACTCGTTGGATTTTTTCCTCAGTCATTAGAATTCTCTCTTGCTGCTGAACGAAACTTAAGAAATAAAGGACTGAGGACACATTGCGGACGGTGTACAGGCGGCAGCAACCCGGACGCTCTTCGTTACCACCTCGCCAGCTCCGTGTGAAATGTTGCTCATGCACATGTTTGTTTGCTACGTTGCCTTGGCGATTAACACTTTTTGTTCGCGTTATTTACTTGCGCATGCGTGTGTCGATCTTTATCCCAGTAACACGCATTACTGCACAGAGAACAAACTTAGCAAACAGTAAATAAAGCTTTTGTGTATTGTGTTGTATGTATAAAAAAACGCTGCAAAAGTTGTGCAAAACAATACTGCATTACAACAAAACATCAACTAACAAATGCTGCCTCAGGGTGATGAGAGAGGGCAACGTTTTACTGATCCAAACTCATGGCACAGTAATCTAAACAGTGTATTTACCTTGAGTCATTTATTCCTTGTTTGTTTTAAACATAATGTGATGGTGGTTTCACAGAACCACAAATATTACTGCAACAACATTCAGGAATGCCATAAAACAAACTTGCCACTGACAGATATCACACAAACCTGGGTTTTCAGTAAAACCTTGCTCCAATTATTCAGTACAGTAGTTTGTACTATTTTTCAGTATGGATGGACAGACTACAGCCCTATGTAAGGTTTCTCATAGAGGGTTAGTCCTCACCCTTGGTCCTGGCGGGCCATTATGTGCACTTTTTCAGTTAAACAGAAACCAGTTCGGACCCAGAAAACCAGGTGAGGCAAGTTCACTGTGTGAGAAAATGTCGTTACTTGGTCAATTAAGTTCTGAGTAACAGTAAAAACCAGTATGCCCTGCATCTCTCAGGGTTGGGACAGCTGACACCTGAGCGCTGTGGATCTCTGGGTTAAAGTGACAGCACTCCAAAGTTTACGCAAGCACGATCTCAGTATGAGAGCATGCATCCACACATCAGTGAAAACAGTGCTAGCTGCTGGCTAGCTGTTGGGGATTTTTGTGTTCATGGTCACAGTGAACACACTTAAAAACGTCTTTGGATTTGCAGTGCATGATTTTGAAAGAAGAAAAAAATGAAACTTCCATTTTGGGTGAACTTTCGCTTTAGCCTTTGAGTGATTATGATGGCTTTTGGCAAGAGTGAAACCTCTCAGTGGTTAGGTCAAATTTCCTTACGCACTCAGACTCACACACATGTGCGCACACACACCTATGCACAGACAGACACACACAACACGCACACACACCGAGCACACACGCCATATGCAAGAGCACAAACAGACACACACTCACAGGAGCTTGTACACAAGCTGGCCTGGCGTTTGTTTGTGCTGGATGTTACTCCAGTTCCCTCTGGGGTCAGATGATACTCACCACTCAGCAGTGAGAGCACAGAGCATCTGGCTGCCTGACTGTGTGTGTCCGGCGGGGGTACAGCATGGCTAACGCTAATGCTGACACACAAGCACACAGTCTGTGTGTGCTACAGCACAACTAATGCTAATGCTGGCATACAAGCACACAGTCTGTGTGTGCTACAGCATGGCTAACGCTAATGCTGGCATACAAGCACACAGTCTGTGTGGGCTACAGCACAACTAATGCTAATGCTGGCATACAAGCACACAGTCTGTGTGTGCTACAGCATGGCTAATGCTAATGCTGACACACAAGCACATGCAAACACACACAACACATGCACAAAGTCTGTGTGCGCTACAGCACGTCTAACGCTAATGCTGACGTGCAGTTAGACATACGCAAACGCACACACACACATACACAACCTGCATGTGCTACGGCACGTATTACACTAATGCTGACATGCAAACACACACATACATACCGCATGTCAAACTCAAACCCCCCACACACACACAACCTGCAGACACCACTGCATGTCTTAACGTTTGCACTGAAAACCTCACACGCACGCACTCTTCTTATTGGGTTATGTAATTCACATTGCTGAGGTTAACATTGCTGTTGTGAGCACTCCAGTGACCATGCTTTCTCTGTCCTTACTTCCTCTCTCCCTCACTTTCCCCTGCCCCATGTGTTTCCTCTTCCTCTCTGACTGTCTGACTCTCGACCTCTCTCCCCCTTACCTGGCCCCTCCACTAACTCTTCCCCCCCGTCTTCCCTCTCTTTCTCTCCCTCCTCCACTCTTTGCCGCTCTTGGTTTCTCTCTCTTGCTGTTTGCGTTCTCTGTCTGGTCTTCACCTCTGCCTCACTTCCCTTTTTTCATTTTTTACTCCCTTCTCTCTGGCATCTCCCTCCCTCCCTCTCTCTCTCCCTCCCTCCCTCCCTCTCTCTCTCTCTCCCTCCCTCTCTCTCTCTCTGTGCAGATACACTGCTGTGGCTGGACTGGCCCTGGTAATTGGACGGAGAACAGCTTGATAAAGAACAGCACCCAGGTTCTGTACCCCTGCTCCTGCCGGAACTCCTCCCTCCCGGGGGTCCAGATGAAGGACAGCGGCCTTTGTGAGGCTCTGCTCCCCGACTGGCCCGTCTACACCACGGTACCGTCCCGAACCCAGACCCCAGAAAGCAGTTCCTCCCATTTCCTCTAGGGTCAGCTCAGACTGACAGGGACAGCCATGGTGCTCCTCTGGTCTCTGAGTCTGGTGTTTGTTTCTCTCCCTTTGGGCCGGATCTTTGTGTCCCCCCTGCCCTTACACAAGGAGGTGGGGCACTCAGGGTTCATTTAAACTGGAGAAAATTGGCACATAGTATTACATTTCCACAGCATTGTAAAAGCTGCACAAAATAGAAATCACTAAAGTCCATCTCATGGAAGCCACATACCAAGTAAGCAAATTTCCGCCAATGAAAACAAACTCTTAGCAAGCCCTAGTTTTAGGAATCTCACTCTCTCTCCCTGTCATTAACCCTTTCCCCACCCTCTCCCCTCCAGGGCTGCGTGTCCAGTGTGGAGAGCTGGCTCCTCAACAACTCCGGAGTGATCCTGGGAATCTGCATCGCTGTGGCCGTCATCGAAGTATGTCCGCTATCCGCTTAGCATGTGTGCTTGGCATTCCTACCTCTGCTCCTCGTTTTTAGTTTTTGGGTCTGGGGTCAGGAGACTGAGCACAGCATCTGAAGGACCCCCTACCCCCCCAATTCCCCCGACCCCCTTTTGCTTCTCCTTCTTTCCGCTGAGCTGAGCGTAGCGCTCCAGCAGTGACAGCGAGGCTGTGACTCCAGTGGCTTTTAAACACTTTTAAATGCTTTCCCATGCATGCTGACAGTACAGCAAATTGTTGATGCTGCTGGGAAACATTCCTTTGCGTTACAGTAGACAAATTTTGTGCCAAATGGTGTGTAATTGTTTTTGTAATTACAGAGACACTTTAACAGAAGAGGTGTTTCCACTTTACCTTCACTGTCTGTAGCATAGGCCACTTGGTACTGTACAGCTATTGTGGCATGCTATTTGTCCCCTTCACCTTAGATAGTGCAGTAGTTTAGGCTGGGTGTGTGCCCTACGCCCTAGATAGTGCACTAGTTTGAGTTGTGGGTGTGCCCTATATCCTAGATAGTGCACTAATTTGGGCTGGATGTGTGCCCTAAACCCTAGGTAGTGCCCTTGTTCGGGGAGGTTTTTGGCGAGGGTGTGCAGTAACCAGCTTTGTGTTCCCTTGCAGCTTCTGGGGATGATCCTGTCCATGTGCCTCTGCAAAAGCATCCAGCAAGAGGACTACACTAAAGTGCCCAAATACTGAGGAGCTCACCACACACACACACACGCACACTCTCACACACACACAAACACGCACACACACTCACACACACTCACACACACACACGCACACTCACTCACACACATACAGAGCACAGACTGTGCCAAATTCTCCCCCTCTCTTTTTCCAGAGCAAAAGGCATCCTTCTCTCTCTCTGTCTTGGCTCCAGCACGTGGGTCCATGTGCAAGCACACACACACACACACACACACACACACACACACACACACACACACACTCTTTCTCACTCTCAGCTATTCTGCAAACCCCCAGATTCCAGCAGCAGCCCTTTGGAAGGTTTGGGAAACTACAGCACCGCAGCACCGCTTTCCCTGTGTTTGTGTTTGCGTTTTTCAAGAAATTAAAAGGGGGTTTTTGCCTTCGTAGTGAAAAGGATTCAGTACCTATCCACCCGTTCCCCTGCTTTGGGCTCCTCTGGTCTCCAGCGGCACAGACCATGACAGAGACAAAAGAAGAGCCATCCAAACAGGATCCCTTTTATTCCCAACATGTTTATTTTTAAATGTGTAAACACACTAGATGTAGAGAGTACGTTTTTATGTACGTTTTTTTTATATTTGGAAGCGCTTCTCGTCTTAGTTGCCATTCCAGGTTTCCTAAGAGCACTTTAGTGAGTAATTCTGAGCTGTCAATCATTGTGATGTCAGAGGAGTGGGGGAGGGGCTTGGTGGGACGCACCTAAAGGGGTGGAGGGGGGTGGTGTTAACAGAACATGGAAGGGTTTCAAACAGTGAAAAATGGATGCAGCGAAAGACTGGGCGACATACGAGACGGCATCAGAACACAACGTGTAAAACCCTGCAGACAGAAAAATCAAGGACTTGCATGCGATGTGATTTCTGTTCTGCTTTTTTTGATCTTGCATAGTTTCCCGACTCTGCATCACATTCCTGTCTCTCTGTATTGGGTTTTGATGCCGTCCTGTTGTGTGTCGCCCAGTCTCCCGTCAGCGTGAGAGCGATGCCCTAAGCATCTGTTACACCACCATCCAAACGGTCATATTTTTGGCCTGGGTGGGGCCTGAGTGTTAGAGACGCACATGGGGAGATGGCACGCCCTCCTTAAGCTGGTATTTTTGGGTTGGAGCCCTGGTGACACAGGGTGGGGTTTTTGTCGTCCCTGGTCGCGCCCCTCTTTGGGCTGGGGCACCTCAGCAGGCAGAACCTGGGAGTTAAAATGGGTACACCCCCCTCACCCCTCCCAAACCAAAACCACACAGCAGCTGGGAGGAGTCCCACCCATCTCACCATCTTGCAGAAGGACTAGACCGCATCACCATGACGACACTACGTTGCCGTGACGATGGCTCTCCCTCCTCTTCCTTTCATCTCAAATAGATCTTCCAAAAAAAAAAAAAAAAAATTAGACTCCTGGAGGAGGGAAATTTTTTAAAGTTTTGCATGAAGTTTTTATTTTTATTATGTGTTCTTGGTCTTATTTCTGTTGTTTTTATCTTTTTTTTATAATTGTACATATCTTTGTTTTAGTTTTGCTGAGTAGATGTGTAAGTGGTTAGCGTTAGCAGATGGCATGGCCGGTGTTTTATGAGGAACGGTGCTCTTGTCCTGTGGGGTTTTTGTTAAATGGACGGAGCTCTGGGCATGGGCTCTTTCTCAGTGTTTTGAGTAGAATCACAGACACTGGAGTTAAAAGAGAAGCAGAGTTTGGAAAGACACTTTCTGATTCTCCAGAAAGTTTTCTGGGTGGAAGCCAGCGCCCCCTGCTGGTGTGCTAGTGAGGTTTCATTCAGCCAAAAATGGGAGGTGTTACCAATTTTGTATCAATAATTTGGACCTTTTGATTGGTTCAGCTAAGTCAGTCAGTCGGTGATTGACAGCTGAGCGTAGGTCCATCCTGACAGGGTTCATGAAACTTAATTACAGCCATCACACTCTCGAACCCCAAGCCCTGTCCGCCATCGCGCCCAGGCTGTGGTCAGGGTGCTCAGGGCTGCGGGCCGAGGCCGTGGAAGTCTCACCTCTCTCTGTGGAAAACTGTTCTTCCTGTTTCACCACTTCAGTATCGATCATTTCAGTCTTTTACTCAGAATTTTCATAACGCCGCCTTTCTTTAGGCTTTTTTTTTTTTGTTGTCATGAGAATGTTGTGTATCTTTTTTTTTTTAAGGTTGATTCAGAGTACTGTTCAAAGAGAAACAGGTCCAGTAACGTTTTGATGGGAAAAGGAAGTTCTAGAAGGCTGGTTAATGTAGAACTCAGCACTCTTAATGGTGGGGAAAATGCCTGCGATAAAATTTAATTTCTGTACAGTTCATTGTTCCAATTTTGATATAGAATCTTTGTCAATGTAAAACTTAGATGAAGGCTTTTTTAATGTTATGTTTTATTCCAAAAAAAAAAAAAAAAAAAAGATTTTTTTTCCCCTTTGACAGTTGTATACACAGTAAGTGATATGTTAGTTTGTGAAGTCATTTTAAAATGAGACTCTTCTGTTTGAAAATATCATCTGTATTTCTGTTCACTTGCTGGACCAACAATAAAATAACTCACCCCATTCAATGACCTTCATTGTGTTTTCTCTGCTTGTGGTATTTTTTTAATTTTATTGGCATTTATCTGCAATATGAAATGTGAAATACCACTCAATAATAAAAAAGCGTCTTGTCACTGCCTGATAAATTACTGTTCCCTGTTTTTGCTATTGATATTCTGAGGCTATTATAAAGTGCATTACTTAATTATAAGTCAGTAATGATCTCCTTTGACCAAAGGTTGCTTATTCAAGGCCTCTTCCCCAAACCAGTGCTGCTGTTAAAGAACAATGGGAAAAAATGTGTGTTACCTCTGGAATCCACAAGGTGGAGCTAGCATACTTCAACAGCTGCAAAAGCCAAACATTGGCCTTACGGATAACATTTAAATCAGTGCATTAGATTGAGATAAATAAACTGTGGGAAGGTGAACATTTTCGTGTGAGGGAAATTGAATTTTAATAAATTGTGATTTAAAAAGATATATATATATATTTGCATATAAATATGTGAGGGTGCAGTACTGTCCTCATCCAAATGGGGGCAGCATAGGTACACAGTACTTATTGGATGGCAAGAGAAGGTGAACAGGTCCTCATTTCACACAATAAGGTGTAGAAGCGGGAGATGTCTTTGTGTCTTTCAGACCACTGTTGCCAGGTCAGGGCTGGGAGTAGGCCTAGGATCTGAAGAGGCGGCAACGGTTCAGGGAAAGTTAGCATTCCAGCTGCACTATCACTCCTGCTCGGCTCCTCCCCCGCTCGGAAAAGCTCTTACTTAGCTCCTGTTCTGTGGAAACGCATCGCTCCCTGCTCTTATCGCCTTCCAGAGCCCTCCATACTGTGCCGCAGGACAAGCCGGGTCTGCAGGCAGACAGGGTGAGTGAGTCACAGCCCGTAAAAGACGCTACCCTAAACGCACTTTAATCATCTTTCTTTAAGGACACGAGCAAGTCGGTAAGAAAATTCTTTACAACATAAGCTTATTTTCGCCATTTTTATTTTATCAGAGACAAGCAAACACATGTTTTAGAATGTTATTGTTTTTGATCATTTATCAGGGACAACGTCAGTGGATGAGCTGACAGGTCAAAAGCATGAGGCCAATGCCCTGTGCAGAGCGATTGTCACTGAAGTTTTTGAATAAAAAGTGATCAATACTGATTTTTTTAAAAAAAAAATAAAAAAAGGTAAAAACAACTGAGAAACACAGACTTGAAAACCAAATAATTTATTTTAAAAACCGTAGAAAGGTTTCATGGCACACCTTCCAATCACATTTCTTTGTACCTTCTATCACTTTTATATGATTGGAGCCAGTTTAACAATCATACCTGTTGGCCCTTGTTAATTAGTACCAATTATCAAAACCACTCTGTAGCAAATTAACAGTGTCCCAGTGTTTGGGAAGGCCCTGCCCCCTCACTCTGCCCCCTCACTGTTCTTTTCATGCCAGAATAGAGCAGCATGCACCTTTGAAAAGGCGCTTAGATTGAAGTGTTCATGTTGATTGAAGTGTTGATGCCGTCAATCAGATCGAGTACTGACTTCATTTGATTGAGCCAACCCCCCCCCCCATCCTCTGAGATTTTTTTGGGGTGGGGGGTGAGGGATGTTAGAGGGATATCCAGACCTTTTAAAGACTTCCCCTAGCCTTGGCAACCGGATCCGGGAAACGATGATATCCGACTGGTGGAAACTCCAACCTGGGAGTGTGTGTGTGGGGGGCTTTAGGACGGGGTGGGGGCAGGAAGTGAAAACCGCGCCCCTTCCTGTTGTCCTATTGAAGGTGAGAGGAGGTGTTTGTCATCACAAGGCTGAAGGAAACACCGTCAGAACTGAGCCCGACACACCGAGGCCTTGGAGAGGAGGACTAAAGCCAAGACAGAAAAACAAATTCAAAACACCACAGAGGAAGTCCTACAGATCCGAGCCCTCCTGTGGAATCATTTTAAAGGCCAAACTTGACTCATCCTGAAGTTTTTCTGGCCATAAAGGACATCCGGTTGTTTGAAAAAAGTGTTGCATAATGACCCAGGTCTGAAAACTCATATCAGTGAAAGTACATGAGTGATTTGGCCATAAAAGTCCATCTTGAGGGGATTTTATTTTTCCAACTAATTCCCTGAACTCATACATCACCATTCTCCTTCAGTTTCACGAGTATTTGAGCATTTCTTCCAAGTAAAATCAGGGGGTAGATTTGGCTAGAGCTGGCAGGGGGGGATGATTCAACCAACCTTCACAAATATAACCTGCCCAACCCTCATCCCATCTCATCCAATCAAATCCAAAACATTTCTAAATAAATGTTAGCAGGATGATTCATTAATCCTGCTTATTTAACCTTTATCCTACAATCTAAAATGGTTTGATGATTTCATGAGTTTAACATCTCTGAAATGCCGTTCAGTTTTATTTGTTCAGCATCCTGAATAAAGGGATCCTTGGAGAATATTATTCAGCATGTAATCACAGTCTTCAGTGAAAACCTCCAGTCCTTGACTGGCTGAATCAGGTGTTTGAGTGCTGGAGCACAGACCCCGCTTACATAGAGCAGGACAGCGTTTGCTTAGACCCCGCAAAATCTGACAATTGTCTTTCCACCTGCTGTCAAACCACATCAGATAATTACAATAAGGACAGCAATAAAAGAACAGAAATAATTTTGCGCTCACAACCGGGCATAAATTTCTAACCCAACTGAAGACGTTTTCTTTCTGCATGGAGTGAAATACGTATTCACAGATCAACGGAGGAGAACAATCTCACAGAGACTCGAAACATTTTGTTCACCACAAAAATTCTCTTTTGTCATGTCAGCAACATTTCGTCCTGATTTTTTTTTTTTATTTTTTTGCCTGCGTTTAGGTCATGCATTATTGACCAATGTGTGTATAAAAAGAAAGAAAGTTTGAAGAAACAAGACAAAATGCTGCAGCTACAGGACACAAAGAGGGAGGAGGGAACATGCAGGCAGAAGCTAGCGCATGACTGTCAGACCCCAGGCCTGAAGCTTTGCAGCATCTGCAGGCTTTCAGCATTTTTCAGCATGAGACACTGTGGCCCTCCAGGGCACTTTAACCTGCCTTTAGAATGTCTAAACACAGCCAAAGCGTGCTACGGGGCACCAGAACAAAGAACACATGCTAAACCTTCCACAAGGCCCATGATTCCACAGAGGAAAATGAACACCCTGACAGTGTATATACCTCCTACAGGACGGCAGGAAACAGTGCATGGAAAATATAACATACAGTAAAAATATGGGGTTTTGTCGAACGGATTTACTAAAAATTATGCAGGCCTTGGGAAACTGACATGCTTATCATGTGTTGTACAAAATGTCCATGTTGGTTTTTTTAATCAAATGCAAGTTAAATTTGCATGCATTCTGTATACTGATTATGAATTAGGATGGAAGGTGTGCTCAGAGGAGGGGGGTAACTGAAAAGGATGTGGAACACAAAACCATAGATATGCAGATCTGTGTGTTTGTGTGTGTGCATGTGTGTATTTGTGAATGCTTCTGAGTGTGTGTGTGTGTGTGTGTGTGTGTGTGTGTGTCATGTCTGTAAATGCAAAAGAAAGTGTGTGTGAGTGCATATGTGTGTGAGTGTGTGTGTGTGTGTAAATGCAAATGAAAATGTGTGTGAGTGCATATGAGTGTGTGTGTGTGTGTGTGTGTGTGTGTGACGTCTACAGCTCACCCTAGATTCTAGTGGCATTAAAATAAACTGATCAAATTCTGCATATATGCGATACACAAATTAAAAAAATAACTTGCCGCCTATAATCTGTTCCCTGCAGAAATTCATCCTGATGAAATGAAACGTGTCACCTGTTAGTGGGGCTGCAGCAGTCCGCGCACATGCAGCTGTTTTGACACACGTTTGAAAAGATTCATTTCCATATTTGGACACATGTCAGGCTGTGTTTTAATAGGGCTCTGCTGCAGGTGATGAGCTCTCATTATGGAGCTCCAGCAGGAATGAATCTCTGCAAATGATGAGCGGAGTGTTTGTGTGTGTGTGTGTGAGTGTGTGCATAGGTGTATGTGTATGTGTGCCTGCATGCTCCAGGGAACAAGTCTGTGAATGTGTGTGTGTGTGTGTGTGCACGTGTGTGTATAGGTGTATGTGTGTGTGTACCTGCATGTGCCAGGGAACATGTCAGTGAATACATGTTTGCGCATACATGCATATATATATGTGTGTGTGTGTTTGTGTGAGTGTGTGTGTGTAAGTGTCAGGGAACAAGTTGGAGAGTGTGGGCATGTGAATGCATGTGTGTGAGTGTGTATGCGCATGAGTGTTTGCATCCATGAGTATGTGTGAGTGAGAGTATGCAATTGTATGAGTGTGCGTGTGTTTGTTAGGATATGAATTATTTTGTATTTTGTTTGTATAAATGGGAAACAGGCAGAGTGAGGAAGAGATAAAGTGAGTGGGGGGGAGAGGGAGTGAGGGCGGTTATAGAGAGGGGGGTTTGGTGTGTGTGTTGCGGTGGGGGGGGCGTTGGGGGCTCTGCAGTGTTTATCCACCAGGATACGGTTACGGCTGTGTTTGGCTCTGTGTCCGTGTGGGTTCCTGTGGGCTCCCATTCCTCTAGGTGATAATTCGATCAGGAAGCTGGTCTGGGGGGCCTGGGGGTGTCCCTGGTGCCCGCTCCGGGTCTCCCCCCAAAACCTGGGCATCCTGCGCACGCTTACTGGGCCCCCTGGGTAGGGCCTCTGTCCCCCACAACAATAGACAGCTCCATGTTACCTGCCCACCTCTTCCCTGTCCCACCCTGCTGGCCCCCAAAGCACGTCCTGTTTTTGGGACGAGTGTGACCCTCCGGTGTGACCCCACACCCACACACTGAACCCCACACCCCTTAACACCTCGTGTCCGTTGCTGGGATAAAAGTAGGGCAGTCGACAAAGACCATTCAGCCCCTAGTCTCTATAATGCAGCTGGTTCATTTAAACACATAGATACTCACTAGTAAGGCACTTGACTATGACATCATAACTTTGAGTCTGACAAACCTGTCTCCATTTTGGCTCGATGCCACCCAAACCTGAGGGTGTTCTTTTCAAATAGATCAATTGTAAGTTTATCCTTTAAACAAATCACAATTGCATGGAAGAAGGATTTCAAGTGGCAATTCAGAGCAGGTTCTCTGGTGTTTCTTCTTATCTAAAAAAAAAAAAAAAACAAGTGGCTGCAACCAATCATATCTGCCCTCAGAAATCTGAAGGCACCAACAAACTTGCAGGAAGGCTATGCCCCAAAACAGTGCATATATTCCTGATGCTCAGAGGACAAATGTCTGGAGTTGAGACTTGTCCCAGACTAGCCTCCTCACCTGAGTCTGTAGCAGCAGAGTACTTCACTCACTGGACTGAGTGATCCAATAGTGAAGAGATTCCTCAATCTTTATGTTTCCATGCTGGGAACATTTTGGGAGATATCTGGAGTGTGCACGTTCCAAACGTTTCCATCATCGGTTTCATGCACGAAGCACCTTATGTCTGGAGTGGAAACGTTCCTTCAAGCACCAAGACCAACCTCCTAAAATCACTGTGTAGCTTTGACTGTGACCGAGACATCTGGACAAAGGAAATAACCACATGGTATTCAAAGCAATCCCATCATATATATATATACACACGTGTGTGTGTGTGTGTGTGTGTGTGTGTGTGTGTGTGTGTGTGTGTGTGTGTGTGTGTGTGTGTGTGTGTGTTTTATTAAAAATAAATCTGGATTTAATGTTATTATATGGTGCATATCAACAAAATGAAAAATATGCTTCAAAAATAGAAACATGCCAAATCAAGATATGCGGATATTTTGACATTTGAAGTGGCCACACAGCAAGTTATTTCAGCGCCCAGCGCTGAGTGAGGAGAATGACCGGACTTTATGGGGCTGATAACAGATTGAACACAGAGAGCGACTTTCTGTTTTTGTCTCCTGAGCAAGGAATTAGGCAGATACCGCTTGGTACATGTAAGAGGTCTTTTACCCCAATTTCCTGCTCAAAACGTCTGCCAAAAGGTGACCTCACTACACAAACAAGTCTCGGTGTAGCTGTGCGTCAATTCCTTCGACACAATACCCAGCCTAGAATTTCCCAAAAAAGTACATCTTTCAGGAAAACTTGGAGCGGAGAGAGCAGCAGGGTGTAAGCGTTACGCAGAATTCATAACTCAATAGTAAATGTTTCTGAAAACACAACGTTTCCTTTCTGCAGTCGTGAGCCAACGACGGAGTGAAGTCTCGAAGCGCCCCGCGGAGAAAGAGGAGCTGGCGAACCCGTCGATGTCATGTTGCTCTGATTAAACTTCACCGGGTCATTAATCTAACCGAACCTCTCCCTCTCTCGCTTGCAACTCAACCTATAACAAATATTCTAACTGCGTGTCTGTAGCGTGGTGCTGATTCAACTACATTCAGAACCAATGTTGTCACGCCGCTGAAACAACGTTAGGGTGCGAACGCACAAGCAGACGGATTGGCTATGCACCCGCATAGATGTCTCGTGGTTTGTTTTCCTTGGCGGGTGGACCCGCCATGAGTGGGGTCGTACAGAGATTTACATTACATAAATACAGAGAAATACATAAATGTAACCATTGTTATTTATTGAGAAATAAAGTTAAAGACTGTTTAAAAAATAGGCTGTATAAATACATTTTATTTTCCAGAGGAATTTAGCAAAGATAACAGCAGCAGGATAGAGAGTATCCTGTTAGCTGACACGGGCCTTCAGCCACACCAGGAAGTGTTCTGTCAAAAGGTCAAATCCGGTGACTTTTCTGATGGACAGTGAAGCAGGTTTTTGTGTGGTCTGCACTGTGATTTTGTCTGTAGTTTGACAATTCCTTGTTGAACGCTAGTGCACCCAGTATTCCTATGTGTACATACATGCCTATGTATCATGGTGGTTCAGTCTTTAACAAATGAGACTCTGGTTTGATTCCCACCACGGCTGGGCCTCCTCTGTATGGAGTTTGCTTTTTCTCTACATGTCTGCGCAGGGTTTTTCTCCAGTTTCTTGCCATGATCCAAAGACATGCAGATTAGGTGTATTTGACTTGCCAAGTTCACTCTACTCATGTGAGTGTTTGTCTTTCTGGCCATGTGATGGACTGGAAACCTGTCCAAGGTGTCATCATGCCCCAGAGCATGCTGGGATAGGCTCCAGCCCCCTGCATCCCTGGATTGGACGAAGCTGGTTCTTATGATGTACAGGCTTACGTGTTCTCTGCCGAGTCGCTCAGTGGGAGTTTTAACATCTCTGGAGTTCGCATACACAGTGTGCAGTTGTTCAAACATCTGGAAATCTCTGTTTTTTTTTTGTCTGTCTCAAAATCGATTCTCTGTGCATCTTGCAGGCTTTTGTCCACGTTGTGCTGTCTGGGCTGCAGTTGCCGTCTGTTCCCCATTGCTGGCGGTAAGCGTGCTGTGAGGCGGGAACGGCATTGGCCAGGACCGTTCTGCAGGGGTCTTAATCCCGAACAGCGCCGGCGCAGGTGATCTCTATTAACCTACAGTAATGCACCTGTCAAGCAGATGTGTGTGACATCACCGTACACCTGACGCCCAGGCGTTTCGGCCATCACACCGGAATCTCATCAAGGGGCTGGATTAGAGGGACAAGGAGGCGAGGTGAAGCCCCTTTCCCCCGGGATCATCGGAGCTTCCAGCTGCCAGGCAGATATGGCATTCCTATCTGCCTCCTGCACCGTGGCGCAGTTATGCGGAATTCATCCGGATCTGCCGGACAGGTGGGGGCACCTGTGTGTGTGCCACATCCACAACCCAGCGGCAAACTGGGCATCCAGAGAGGCCTGGACTGCAGCCTCAAAACCTGCGCCACGTTTCGGCTCGAGCCTCAGCCCATTACTCACACATCAGTTCCATTATTGGCTGAATGAGTCCAGTTGGTTTGCGCACAATGCTTAAAAGCGGAAACAAGTTACTTCTGTTATCAAAACAACGAGGATAACAGACTTCGATTCATACGGGTGAAAGAGTCACTGAACCAGAGACGGCAGCGGTAATTAGCTTGTTAGCAAATTGCACGTACCCTCTATGGCACCGAGTCTGCGACTACCGAGCCAGAAAATGATTTTTATGTATTTATCAATAAATTGACAAACTCATATACACAGGGTGACGTGCAGAGCTTTGGAAAGAGATAAAGAATAGCAGCAGGTGGGCGAAATCACGAGGCCCACGACACAATGTGGGGAATCATAATTACAGTGGGGTCTTAGGAGGGAAGTCTGGTGCAGGGACTCTGCCAAGTTACCGCGAGCAGCACAAACAGCATGAGCAGCACGAGGAGCACGAGCAGCATGAGCAGCACGAACAGCACGAGCAGCATGTCACAGCCTTCCCAAGCTCTCTCCCTGTGCGGCTCAGGTACGACAACACACCTGACAGGATATAATGAGTTTTACTCAGGGGTACTCTGAGAAAAAAAAACATGGCATATCCAAGCATTACTGTCTAAACATTACTGTTACTCAAATAATATAGAGAAAAAGGCTGTTTGTTGCGCATCAAAATATAATCACATCCCAATGGTCCAAGCCCAAAGACTGGCATCACTGACTGTCTGAATACTTTTGCCTCCAAAGTCCATTTTCTGACTCCCTCCCATTTCCCATGTGTTGTGACTTATATTCTTGCATGTATTATAGATGAGACATCGCTATCCTGCCATTTTCTCAGCAAATGGGAGGGTGTTACTTTTTTGTCTAGCTCCATTCGCTCACATGTCACCTCTCTCAGCTGCCATTTTAAGAGTATTTCTCCAAGAGAGCAAATTCAGCTCCAGCAGTTCTTTAATGAAAGTAGTCGGGGCCATTCTTGGTCTGATTTCTCCACAGAAGTCTGGGTAATTGGGGCCTCTCATTGGCTCATGCAGTTGAGGTAATCAGTGTCATCGCACTCTAGCGGCCCCTGCTGGCGAACCATGTACCTGCAAGGGTGGGAACTGAGCATGTGCTGTCTTTGTGCTCCTCCTGTGGCATAGGCGGTGTGTGATTATTCTGTGAGGAGCGCTGCTGTGATGGGTTATGTGTGATAAGTTCAGCTCAGCGATGGCGAAAGAAAGGGCTCCACGCTGGTGCAAGAGCAGGCTCAGCTGTGCTGTAGCTACACGTGTCGTTTAGCGTCGGGCTAACAGGGTCTGGCAGATTTCTGGCCTCGGGGGCTGTTGGTGTGAGAGACAGCAGCTGACAGGAAGACCGCGTTACACACACGCTAATCGACACACGGGCCCTGGAGCTGTCAGTCAAAACGCACAGACCTCCCAGACAAAAGACTGGGTCTTTCCACCGTGCAGCCGGCACCTAATGTAATTTCCACCTTCCGTGAGCAGCCACGCGGAGGGGGGGAAACCATTTCCTTGCTGTGGGGGTGTGGAAGTGGGGGTGGGGTCAGGGAAAATTCGCAGGGCCTGAGCTCATATCATTGATTGGAGCCTTTGTGCATCAGATCCGGTTCCCCCACAGAATCCCAGCTGTCGTTCAGACGCTGATGGAAGTCACATGCTCTGTTTTTTGGCCTCCATTTTATCAGTGCAGGGGTCAAAATGCGAGCTTTCCTTTGTTAAATTTCAGCCGCTTTTAGGTCTGTCGTAAAAACGCACTGCATTATTCCAGCACGCCATCGTCTGAAACTGAAATTTCTTCCAGAAATTCTGATGCGTTTCGATGAGTACATTATTGTCATGTACACAGGGGGACGGATCACGGCTTGAGGAAGACATCGCTGGTGGTTTTAGAACATCATGTACATCAGGCCCATTACTGCCGATGTTTTAAAAGTCCAGAGGAACAAAATTTTAACAAGGAAATGTTCAGAACCAGATCAGACTAGAAGCTGAATGCTCTGAAGTAACTCTCAGACCTCATTAATCTTTCCCTGCTCTCCTCCTCTTCTTCATCACTCTCTGAAGCATTGCGTGCATGTGTGATTCAGAAAAAAAAAAAAAAAAACAAAATCCATGGAAGTCCGCGGCAGGGAGAAACAAAGAGCAGCTCTCCCTGCAAAGTGTCTGTTGAACATACCCGCGCATTAATTATGCACAGTCTCCTTCCTGTCTCTCTGTCAGCTCCACCGACTGGAGAAGACAGGCAGGGCGGAAGGAGCTCCTGACGGGTAAGACTGCTCTCTGTCAGACATCGTGCTCTGAGTTTGTTCTGAAGCAGGGAGCCGGCTTTATTTGCCTCCTAATGAGCCTCACAGATGGCGCACCTTTACCTGTGTCACACTCTCTCTCTCTCTGTGTTCAAGGTGATCTGCTTTTTAAAAAATCATTTCTAATTCCGACTCCCTGTTTTCCCATTATGAAACAGCGCCTTCTGAACCATCGCCTTTTGAGTTATCTTGCGTTCGGCGTGTAATTTTGCAGTTCCGTGCTGCGAGAGATTGGTTTCTGGAAATAACACTCGTTTGTTAGAACCTGAATGTTTTTCTTGGTAAAATAAATATATAAATAAGAACCAGGAGAACAAACTATTCTTTTTGTGGCTAATTTCTAAAGTGCCTCATATGTTTATTTCCCTTATTTTTGGGAAGCCTTTAGCCATTATGTTATATAATAGTACACAAAAACAAACCAGGCTATGTATGTTAGCTGTATGACATTTGACATAAAATTCTTACACACACACACACACACACACACACACACACACACACACACACACACACACACACACACACACACACACACACACACACACAGACACACACACATACGAATGCACACACAGACACACATGCACACATGCTCACACACACAGACACACACAAACACACTCACACACACACAGGCTAAGAGATCCTCTAGGAACAGAGGGCTGTGTTTTCTCAGAGAGCAGCGAGTTACTTACGGAGAGAGGGCAGGATGAAGAGAGGCAGTCCAGGGTGAAGGGGTGAACAGAGGAGAGGAAAGTGGAGGAGTGGAGAGGGAGGGAGAGGGCAGGTTCACGGCAAGGCTAGGCTGAAAGCTCCACGGGGCCCCACCAGACTGGAGGCTGGGAGCTGGGGCTGGGGCCGGGGCCCACAGGGGCTGGGAGCTGGGGCTGGGGCCCACATGGGCCGGGGGCCGGGTCCTGTCCTCTCCACAGGCCCAGATGGACTCTATTTCCAGCCTCCGCCACCCCACCCCCCTACAGGTCAGTCCCTCCCCAGCTCCAGAGCCCCAGAGCCTGGCCAAATTAATCCCATCAGCCTGACCCCCCACTGCGGGGCAAGCCGGTGAAGCAAAATCACTCGAAGTGAGGAGACACTGCAGTCACCCAGACACAGAGCGACAGAGCAGCGAAATCATCTGGCCCTTCCCAAACTTGGCCACAGGGGGCGCTGCTCCAACACGGGGGGGTAATACCAGGTGGTAGAATGATGGTTTTGTCCGGGGATTTATCATACATCATTTAGACGCTGTCATCCGCTTGGAATGATGCAACGACGTGATTCTCACCATCCTGAGTTCGTTCATATCTCAGTCCAGACACACGCTGGCTCTGTAATCAGTACACCTACGACTCCATAGCATTCTGCTGCTTCTCTATTGACAAGAACGGCAGTTTTGGAGGTTCAATATCAGACTGCAGTCCATCCACACAGCGAAAGTCCATCTGCAGAATCAATATTAACTTTGTGACTTGGTGTCTGATACACATGCAGCCCTGACAACCCCCTCCCACGAGTTTGGGGGGGGCAGGACTTCCAGTCCCAATAGAAAACAAGCCCCCTCCCCACCCCCCGAGTCTTGGCATGCCCCTTCTTGACTGGGACTCTTTCCTGGATCCATGAATGTGGACATTGATACTGACAGTAAACAACAGGGTATCGAGTCTCTCCTTGTTTGCGCAACCCTGCAGCTACTGCTGCTACCCCTCCTCCAGACTGGCCTCTCTAAAAATGCCAGAGAACTCCATGCAAGAGAATTACCGATGACACACATTACATACTGACCACAGCGCACACTCACACTGTTTTAAAAATAAATTATTTTCTTTATATGCGTGGAAAAAAGAAATATTGTCAAAGATTTCCAGTAATCTTGGGGGTGTCAGCCGAGAGAGAGAGTAAGACCTTGTGTTGTTACTGTATGCCTTGTACATCGACACACTATGTACGGCCTAATGAGTGAATGTAAGTAATAGCAACATTAACGTTATTTTCGTTGTTATTTTATGAAGTAATTTATTCTGTCCATTCTGTTTGTAATGTATGTATGTCTGCATTTTCTGGGCAAGCTCATGAACTACCCGAAAAGAGGGGCTCTGATTGGCAGATCCTCTCTGCTTTACTCACGCGCACGCTTGTGTCGATGTTTCAGAGTTTGGGTGGGTAAGACAGCCATCAACACACCATTTCACCGATGAAGGCGATGTGGCGGAATGGTGAATCTTTCAGCTTCATGGAAAACTTTGCATGCAGAGCTTTTCTGAATGTTTATTTGTTGCACTCAGTGCATTACAGCAAACGCATAGCACTATAGATGTTTTTATACTGCTGTGTCAGCCTATGTGTCATGAGACTGGTGTAGGTCTCTTCATTCTCTCTGGGCATTTGTCCCTGATATGCGAGGGCAGGCTCTCTCAAACACATTTTTTTAAAGAAGCAAAACACATACAAATAAAAGAGAGGAAGGGGGTCCTAAAAACGAGGCCGGGTTTCCCCTCTGCCTGTCTCTGTTTCCTGCTCGCGCCCCTCGAGGCGACGCGTTGGGCTTGAGGGGGTGGGGGCGAAGCGGTGACCCTCTTTTGTTTTTACTTGTTTTGGGATGGGTTGAACGTGCTTTTCCTGGTCCGGCTCAAGTCCTCTCCGCCCCCTGGGCCTTTTGTGTTTCTGGAATGTTCTGGCGATGGATTCCCCCGAGAGGGACAGCGGCGCAGGGGAAACAGCGTCTGAAACCGGAGCCCGCCGGTCCGAGGGCCCTGCTCTTCCTGCCGCAGCTCCATTACGAGCGCGGGTCATGCGATCCAGTCTGCCGTTAATACTTGCTTACAGCAGGGGTATGAGACAAATAAAATAAGTGATAAAATAATAACATTTTAATGGATACAATAACCTCTGCAAACACACTCCTCTCTGTACCGCCAGAAGCCTGAAGCTGATACAGAATGCAGAAGTCATCCCTGTTTGCCACACAGATTCGTGTTAACACTGTCCCTATTACATTCTAAAACATACCGACTGGTGTGAGAGGGGTCATTCATCATTGCTCTTGTCAAGAGTGTCTGAGTGTGCAGGCTCGCCCTGAAACTACAGTAAGAACGTTCTGACAACCTTCATGCAACGTTGTGGCAATGTTACTATGCGATTAATGGGATTAATGGGGTGCTGCAGAATCTTTACAAACGGGGACAACAAAGAAGAACAAAGCAGCCACTCTTCTCTGTATTATCTCTCATTTTCTCCCACTGTACCTTTTCACTTTTTAATAATGTTTTATTTATTCTTTTTTTTTTTTTAACTTGGGTTGTTTATTTCAGGTTTATTTTCAGGTTTGTGGTCCTCTATGTTCTCGTGGTTGGCCGGGATAAAATAAAATCGTTGCAATCCTCACCAGTCCCTGTGGCAAAGCACAAAAACGTGTGTTTTTACGCAAGCTGATACTCTCAGCCCCCATCAGGTTCACTAATCCAGGGCGCAAGGGGAGAGAGATTAAAAAAAACGGAAAATGGTGAGCATTGTTCTCGGCTGATGCCATCCATGAGAATAACGCTCCCGCATATTTCATGCAAAACAGGTGCGTTTGGAGAGTGTTCTAATCAAGGCCAATAACGGCTGCACCCTTTGAATCTACGCATCATGCGCGGCGCTAAATGAAAGCTCGGAGAGAAGAAAGCTTCGGCCGTGCGGATGATTTGAATATTCCGGCGGTTTGATTAGACGAGCCGCGGTAATGATATTCACGGACAGATTTTAATATGGAGCGCGGAACATCCTGCTGTGAGCTGTCTGTATATCCCTTCTCCGCAGATGGCTCCCAGCGAGCTACTCTGTAGCCCCCTGCTAAACCTTTACAGCAATAACGTGGCTACTGTAGTCTGTTGAACTAGGGGGTCTGTTGACATCTCCTTCCCCCAATGGCAGTATTACTACGGTCTATACAATACTGAATAGTCGGGCGCTATTGCTACGCTATAGTGCTGAACTATTCCATTTCGCTTCTAGAGGGCTGCAGTGTCTGCAGGTTTAACTCCAGTCCTGGAGGGCTGCAGTGTCTGCAGGTTTAACTCCGGCTCTGGAGGGCCACAGTGTCTGCAGGTTTAATTCCTGTCCTGGAGGGTCGTAGTGTCTGCAGTTGTAAGTCCAGACTTGAAGGCTGCGGTTATTTTCTCTCACCACACGCTTCGCCACCTGCTTTCATTAATTAACCTGCATCCTTGGTCCAGGAGGTGAGCCAATTAGTGAAAACAGGTGGTGTGGTGTGTGGTCAGAGAAAATAAGTGCAGACACTGCGGCCCTCCGGGACTGGAGTTACACCTGCAACACTGTGGCCCTCTAGGACTGGAGTTGAACCTGCAAACCTGAAGACACAACCGCCCTCAGGGCAGAAGGTGAAAAGCTCTGCTATGGTGTAACCAGAAAAACTGACTGACGTATTTAACAGTCATCTTTCCACATACAATTGCCCAGCCAGCAGCTATTGCAAAAAAAAATTAATAATTAACCCTCTGCAACTGTATGTTCAACATTGTTACAGTCGATAAAAACGTTGGTTTCTTATCTTGGATCCTGTCCTGCAGACATTTGCATCAGAATTGAAAAAGCCTGGCTACGGCTAGCACTGAATGCTACTGAATGGCACTGAATGGGAAGTGTTCTGCAGCAAACTTTCAGCAGTGTTTTCTCCTGTCTGGCAGGCCAGTCAGGGGTTTCCATGATGTAACCCAGAGCAGCAGCTGATGTAATTAGGAACTGACAGCTCCTGAGTCTCACACGTTTGGCGTGAGAGTCGTGTTGTGGACCTGTCTCAACCTCCCATGCCTAGGCAACAAAACATCACACTTTTGGAGTGAAAGCAAAAGATCAGCAGTTTTGACAGGTAAGCTGGTATACCGTGGCTCAGAGGGAAGAAAATATGGAGGGTTGCAGTGTGTCCTTAGTGCAATTTCACGAGCACACCAACCCCCCAACACAGAAGAATTTCACTATCAAACGTGTCCATATCTCATGCATTGAGCTTTCTGAACAAGGTGCACGGCTTTGTGGCCAACTGTGCTTTCAGCTGCCATTTTTCCAATCCACCATTTATGTGTGTGGGTTTTCAGAATTTTCCTATGTTTGTATCCACTCCTGATCTTTCTGATGACAACACCTCAACGCAACAATACAACCCAGCCCTACAAGGCCCATAGAACAGCAGACAGATGAGGGCGGGAGTAGCCAGGTAACCGCTGGTGTATTCCTCTTTCTGATGGTTCTGTTTAAGATCTGGACAGGAGCTGCTAATCTCAGATCTGTACTGAGGAGTTGTTTCTGCCTCCAGCTGTCACATGAATAAACCAGTGGGCATACACTGACGTTAACCACGACAGATGTGTGCGATAATGAATCTAAAGTGTTGGAACTAAATTTTATTATTCATTTCTGTAATTTACATATAGACACATTAAATCTCAACACATGAAAAAAAAAACCTCTGGCAACATTTTAAAATATGTCTAAATGAGTGGGAAAAGTGTGAGCTTGACTTAAATTGTTCACTAGCCTCCTCTGCTACCAGCTTTCCCGAGCCTCCCTCTCTCTCGTTTTTCTTCTGTTTCTCTCCTCTCTCTCTCTCTCTGCAGGAGACAGCAGCGATGATCTGCACCGGGGGATTTTGCTGTAATAACACGCGACAAAAACAGCTGCGCTAACCGCAAAGCGCCAGGCACCGGTGATAATTCGGCAGCGCGTTTCTGTACCCGATTGCCAGCTCCACCGTCGCTCGCACAGAATAACAGGCGGATCTATAACCACCTGTCACTCCGGGGCTATTAAAGTAAATCACAGTCGAGCCGCGTACGCTGGTCTGTAACACGTTCCTCCTGTTCCCGAGATCTCTCGCTTAATCGAAGGCCGGGAAACCGGCGCGTGAAGCGTGCGGAAAGTGAAGACGGACCTGATCTCATTCCCTGAGCCTCAGCGAGCTGCTCCTTAGAGGAGCTAGCAGCAGCTAGCGTGTTGCTCCTGGAGAAGACGTTCCTTATTCTGACCAATTGGCAGATTAGCTAGTGTTTTAGCTGTGATTAGTTATGTTGTCTTGTTCATAGATCTCAAGTTTCCATTAAAATACAGTGAACTTTGTAGAGTACCAACACCAAAACCACCTTACTACACTGTACCAGCTCCCTAACCATTACACTACACTGTACCAGCTCCCTAACAATTACACTACACTGTGGCAGCTCCCTAACCATAACACTACACTGTACCAGCTCCCTAACCATTACACTACACTGTACCAGCTCCCTAACCATTACACTACACTGTACCAGCTCCCTAACCATAACACTACACTGTACCAGCTCCCAAACCATTACACTACACTGTACCAGCTCCCTAACCATTACACTACACTGTACCAGCTCCCTAACCACTACAATACACTGTACCAGCTCCCTAACCATTACACTACACTGTACCAGCTCCCTAACCATTACACTACACTGCACCAGCTCCCTAACCATTACACTGCACTGTACCAGCTCCCTAACCATTACACTACACTGAACCAGCTCCTAACCATTACACTACACTGCACCAACTCCCTAACCATTACACTACACTGTACCAGCTCCCTAACCATTACACTACACTGTACCAGCTCCCTAACCATTACACTACACTGCACCAACTCCCTAACCATTACACTAGTCTGTACCAGCTCCCTAACCATTACACTACACTGTACCAGCTCCCTAACCATTACACTACACTGTACCAGCTCCCTAACCATTACACTACACTGTGGCAGCTCCTAACCATTAACACTACACTGTACCAGCTCCTAACCATTACACTACACTGTACCACCTCCCTAACCATTACACTACACTGTACCAGCTCCCTAACATTATACTACACTGTACCAGCTCCCTAACCATTACACTACACTGTACCAGCTCCCTAACCATTACACTACACTGTACCAGCTCCCTAACCACTACACTACACTGTACCAGCTCCCTAACCATTACACTACACTGCTGTAAGAGGTTGTTGGATGTAGCTGGGGCCGGTTTTTGCAGCGTGTGTTTCTGTGCCGCAGAGTAGCCTTGCAGGCCCTGGTTTCTGCCACCACCCTGTCAGAGTGTGTAGATTTAACGATGCCTGGAGAGCAGGAGCCAGAAATATCCATCCCGTACCGCACCCCCCATGTGTCCGGGGGGCATGGGCTGAGGGTCTGTGTGTGTGTGCGTGTGGCTGTGGGGGGAGAGGGTGATGTCTGGTCTCCCTGTCAGGGCAGCTGTTTCTGCTTCCTGCTCTATGCCTTTTTCCAGACCCCCGGCCCCCCACCACCACCAAACCTACAGCCACCTCTGGCCTTCCCATGGCAGGTAGAACTGCCAAAACCCCTCAGCTGGGTTCCTGCTCCTAACTGCTAAAAATGTCAACGGTGCACTCCCCCGGCCTTTTCTCTCTCCCCAGGTCCACTCAATGATCCGTTTTAAATGGGACAATAAGGGCGGTATTGCCAATGCAAAGCATTCGCTATCTGATATAACATATCTTAGTAGCTGCTCTCTCTTTCTCCTTTTCACACTTCACCACACTCTATCTTAAATTCATTTGCAATTCCCTCAGTCTCACACTCTCTCTTTCTCATTCTTTCACGCTCACAGACCCTCTTACTCTGCCTCCCTCATTCATTCACACACACACACACACACACACACACACACACACACACACACACACACACACACACACACACACACACACACACACACACACACACTCTATTTCTCATTCTTTCTTGCTAACAGATCCTCTTTCTCTTCCTCCCTCACACACACACAAACACACACACTCACTCTATTTCTCATTCTTTCATGCTCACAGACCCTCTATCTCCACTCCCTCCCTCACACACTCATATTCTCTCACTCTCTCTCTGTCTCATTCTCTCCTCCTCTCTCTCTCCTCTCCCCCTCTCTCCGGCCAGATGCGGGGGCCGAGATTGAAACAGCAGAGATCCCTTAAGAGTTTGAAACAGCAGAGATCCCTTAAGAGATGGAAACAGCAGAGATCCCTTTAGAGCTGTGAGACGATCCTTCCTGGTGGTCATTGAGGGGGTGGCAGGTCGGGAAAGGGGGGGGGGTCCTGCTCCTGTTTAAAGAGCATCCCAGACCCCTGAAGGCTCTGACGGGCCCCTTAGGGGCCCCCGCCGGCTCTCTTTACAGAGGCCAGACCGCAGGCACGCGCGGCCCTCCGCGGATCACAGAGCACGCTCAGATCCGGTGTTTCACCGCCGCCTCCCCTGATATTCAAAACGCACCAATGGGCCGGCATTATGAGGGGGAGATGGGGATCTCAAAGCCGAGAGAGCAGAGATCTCTTCCACAGGCGTTCCGCTGCCGTTCCCTCTCTCTGTGACCCTCGAGCTGAGGGGACAGGGACCGGGGCAGGGGAGGCACAGTGGACGAGGAACAAAACAGTCCTGGAGAAACTTGACATCTTTTCAGCACATTTCTCTCACATCGTTTGCCTTTTCCGGAGTTAACACAGCTCTGTCAGGCTTAACACGTTCGCCAAAAATTGCAAATTTAATTTGGGAAAAGGATTAAGCTTTTCATCACAAAGGGCATTAAAATAGTATCATTTGCTTTTAACATTTAATTACACAATGGCTCTATATACACTAACTGTGGTCCTCAGTATATCGTAACATAGCTCACCCTGAGTGCATTATTTCTTTCATGTATAAGACAAAAAACACGTTTTACTACTTTACTGGCTGTATTCTTGCTTAAGAGTTTTCCAAAGAAGACCAAAGTGATTTAAGTCTCCTGAAAGATAACAGCTTTACTGAGTTCCATTTCAGTAGTTCACACATTTACTCATTATGAAAATAAAAATCTAATTAGCAGAAATAAAGTACCCCAAGCTGATAATTGAACAAAGTACAACTGTAAACAAAACACAGGCAGAATTTGCTCACTCAGGTCATGGTGGAACTCATTTGGATCATAACTTTGTGCACTTTGGCAAAGCTAATTCAGAAAAAGCGTAGCTGTTCATGAATCAAGTGCACAGAAACACTACACAGAAACACTACTTCCACACTAAGTCAGGCAGTGGCCTTGCGCTGCCTCTTATAGCTTTTATGAGTCCAGTCCGACAGGGAGAACCAAACGGGAGAAAAGGTATTCAATGGAGAGACTGGGATGCTGTTTTTCCATGACAGCATTGTGAAACTCGGCCAGGTAAAGCAGACCCTGTGCTTTAAGGTCAGGTGTACTGCAGCAGAGGAGCATATGGGTACCTGGCAGGTGCCTGGCGCGTCAGTGTGGTCATGTGATCTCAGCATCAGGGTGTTACACAACACTGCTGGTCACTCAGCTCATTAGCATTCAGGCATTCACTGGACACCCTTTAATGTAGCCTAGCCTAGCACAGCATAGCATAGCACAGCATAGCGTAGCATAGCGTAGCATAGCATAGCGTAGCATAGCGTGGGTGTGCGAAAAGATGCCTGAGCCAAACAAACCCACCAACCAGAAATGTGCATCAGTCACACCTTGGGAAGTCTGGGTCAGAGAAGTCAACAAAGTTATGTAAATGCTGAAGGATGGGAATGCTGTGACAGGCACAGTAAACGCTGAAAGACAAAGCAAACTGAATGGTCATTCTCACATTAGACTTTGATTTGCATCAGAGTGTAATGAAAGAGAGGAGGCATATGTATATGCGATTGATGCAGGACTTATTTTTTCGTTTATGCTAAAATGTAATAATAATATTGTGATCTGTCGTGAGTAGTCCCAGGGGTTTAGGGAGTCTCATCTTCACTGACAGCAAGACGTCTACAGTAACAAGGAATTGGTTTTCCACTGCAATATCCACTATGAATGTAAAGAAAAAAAGGTTATGTTCTGTTGTCATTCCATTTTTGAAATGATATATTTGCAAGAGCAGACACACACACACACCTACGCTGCTAGAGGGACAAGGAGAAAAATGTGATTTGACTGAATAAATATTATGGAGTTTCGGATGCACAGACCTTTGAACAAACTCCCCGGTTCTGTTTCTGCCTCTCTGACAGCTTCTGACAGATGCTAAACCAACACGCCATTCATTTTGCTGTCACCGACTCTCACTTCCCTCTCTCTCTGTCTGTCTGCATTTTGAGTCGTACTGTCTCCACCGCACGCTGTCGCTGAGCAGAGCGCAGCCAGTCAGACCTGCGGTTGTCCACATGCAGGATGACCTCATTCTAACAGCGGAAAACTTTCCAGAGATTCATCTGGCCCAGAGATCCATCTCTACATTCCCAAAAACCCTCCCCACCGGCCGCACTCCCCGCCCTCCCCACTGCCTGCCTGCACAGAGCACCTCACACCACAGGGGCAAAACAGCCCCCAATCCTGCTTAGCCCATTCAGAGGGTCTGAATGAAAGGTCTTCAAGAGCTCTGAGATATCAAGCTTTAAAATATTCCAGTGTGTATTCCTGCACTGTTTAGGGTTACACCTCAATAACATTTAAAGATGGCTCAGAATATCGGTTTTGAACAGCAGAAGGACACTACAAAGAGCATTCATTCATTAAGAACCAATTTTAAGAAGACATGATTGTGTTTATACGGGATTTATTATTGAGTTGTGAGTTGTACAGACGCTGATTTAGGTGGGTGATGGAAATGGGTGAGAATGATCTTAGAAGGAAAGTAAGGGCATAGTTATAAAACTATGTTCTTAAATCCACCTGTTTCTTGTTTTTGGTAAAATGATCTGTAACAAATAATTTGTTGTACACCTTCATTCACTGCCTTTTGAAAAAACGGATTACCCTTTTTTACCATCCCGCCGCTGTGCAGTGTTTGGCCAGCAGGTAAGCGGGTTTATCGTGCGGGGATAATGGCGTGCCGTGATGGCGTCTGCCATTATGGCACGTGTACACCGCTGTGCTCGGGAGCGTTTATCGCTGGAGCTAACCCGTGCGCTGTCCTCGCGAATCCCTGGCGTGTCATTATGCGTGCATGTGCAAATGGCGAATAAAAGCGGCAATGCAGCGGGAGGCAGAGAAAATGATAGATTGTGAGCAGAGCCTTTTATACGCTGACGTCCGCGGGCAGCCGCCGAGGAACGGCCCAAGTCAGGTTTTTAATCACTCGTCACGGAGGTGCATGTTAAGAAATGCTCGAAGTGAAGAATGGAGCTGTGTTCATTCAGAGAGGCCAGCGGCGCTCTGACTGTGCTTTTTTATCAGCTCAGCACCTCTCTGCCGTGATCACAGGCCGCACCGCTGCTCTGCAGTTGTGAAATAAAAGTGATTGTGTTCCAGGAGCTTTAACATGAGGTGCCGCGACACTGGAGCAGAAAACCATGGAAACGCTGTGCTGACGCGTGAGCTCGGCAGGTGATCGGTGCTCAGGTATGGTCACTCCAGTGCTAGCGAACACTTCTGGTGAGGCAGAAGAAGCTTGGTTCAGTCGACAGGCCGAGTCGCAGTCTGTGCCAACGTTCAAGAGGTTTCTTCAGAGCTGTAAGATAATAAACGGTTGGGAATTACGTGGGCAGAATGACTCTGCTTGTGTGGCAGTGCCCTGGGGCCTCGCCCTGTTTTCTCCTCCCTAACTCTCTCTCTCTCTCTCTGATTCTGTTTGCAGATGTAATATTTTGACTTGCGTGCCTTGCCACTCGCGGTCCGCCAGACGTAAACTGGATGTGACAGGGTGGGACGGGGTGAACTCCCAGCTGGGCCGGCAATGCAGGCCTTCTGCTTCAGTGCCGCGAAAGTAATGGTGCTGCGCGAAAAATAGCCCTGGACCGAAATGCGCCCTGACAGGGACTCGAGCGCCGCGCCAGCCCAAAACGGGAACGCTACGCAGCGGAACGGTGACATCATCCATGGGGCAGCTGAGGTGAGCGGCGTTCCTCTAGTGCCTCTAGAGACGTGGCACGAGGCGACGTACAGAACGGCGTGAGGTGCATGCTGGGATGCCCTGACGTGTGTCACACATTTAATGAGATCAGAGTTTCTGACAAAGCTTGCTTCATTTGTGAAAATGAAAAACTGAAAACTGATGCTACTACCAGGCTGGACCATGTCAATTCATTTTTGCATCATATCAGGGATCAGATTGCCAGCACATGTTTATCAAGGAAAAGTTTCCAAACTTGGTCTCTTTGCAGATGAGGGAAGTGAAAAGCACAGAAGGAACGGGACAGAATAGCGCAAGCTGCATTCAGGGCTGCTTTTGTGAGGAAAAACAAAGAACTTCACTTTTCAAATGAGACTTCCAAAGCAGAATTTGCCTTCACTTTCAGTGACATATTAAAGGAAAAAGCAGCAAAGCCTTCATCTGAAATCAGCACCATTTAAGAGGTCACTCTCCCTCCGCTGTTGGCAGAAACAAGCTGGAGAGCCGGCGAAAGCTCTATAAAAACCAGTTAAAACACAATTCAGCTGTGTGAGACTGCTTTGGTGCTGAACTCTATTCACAGGATGAAAGCACTGATTGTGTGATCACAAGAGCCGTGAGTCTTTTCTCCCAGTTTTGTTTTTGCATGGCACACATTTTGATATTTTATCACTTGATCACTTGCATTTTGACATGTGGATGGGTAAGATGGCATTTTAAATAAAAACATCCACTACAGAGTGGAGATGGGCATGCAAAGCGTTGATTCATTCATTGGTCTCTTTCATAACGGGGTTATTCTCTTATTCTGAATGTTATTATGAGAGGTGAAGAGATTCATAAAGAAACAGAATTATAAAACACTTTTCTGTGCCCATCCAAGTAACCCTGTCCAGTATCAACATAAGAGCAGGGGTAGTCATTCTTGCCATACATTCACCTGTCATCAGCCATTGACTTGTTTGAACCAATCAAAAATGGTTTTCTCTCCAGAGCCAGTGCTGTCATTGGTCAAAATCATTGAGCCACTGATACAATATAGTAAGTAGCCCCTCCCACTTTTGGTTCAATGAAACCTCACCCCCACATGATTGCCAAAGAGCAGCCAGCAACAAGCACACTCTGTAGCTGCCCCCACCGCCCCCCCCCCCCGCTTTAGGGAAATGACAGTTTCACCAGGAAAGACTGTGGTGTGACATGGTGTTGCTGGCTTGATCCAGAGCTCAGGGAAAGAGCTGCTGATTGGTGCAAATGCTCCCGGGTGTTACGGAGCGTGCTCAGTGGAGGCTCATGTTTTTATATCTACTTGTCTTCATCTGGTTTTCATTATAGCAGGTCAGTGAGAGTGTTAGCTCTTCCCCTGTCAGGCCTGCTGTCATATAGAGGAGGGGGGAGACAGAGGGAAAGACAAAGAGAGAAAATGGGAGGAAGAGACTAGGGCAAAGACAGAACTGTAAAGAGATGACTTAAATGAGATGGAGAGAGGGAAAGAGACAGAAAGAGAGGGAGAAAGAGAAAGGGAAGAAGAGAGAGAAGAATTACAGAGCTGGAGTACTGTGCGCATAGGTGGCAGCGGAGTGGTAAAAAAATGTAAAAAGAGGAGAGTAAATGATTGCATACAAAAACAGAGAAGGAAAGTGGTAGAAAAAGAGAGGAGAGAAACAAGACGGCGCAGAGAGAAAGAGGAAACCGAAAGAGACGTGTGTAAAACAGGGGAGGGATGATGGAGAGAGGGGGAGACAGAGGAAGATGAAAAAAATCAGAAACATCCAAAAATGTGCTCTGCAGATCACTCATTGGAATAGGAGTCAGAGAGCATTATGGGTACTCTACTACAGTCTTTCCTGGTGAAACAGTACACATCCACCACAAAGAGCTAACCTGAGCAGGAGTGTAGTGTAATGGTTAGGGAGCTGGTACAGTGTAGTGTAATGGTTAGCGAACTGGTACAGTGCAGTGTAATGGTCAGGTAATATATATGGTCAGGGAGCTGGTACAGTGTAGTGTAATGGTCAGGTAATATATATGGTCAGGCAGCTGGTACAGTGTTGGGAGCTGATCTTGTTGCTCAGAGGTTGCAGGTTTAATTCCCAGGTAGGGCACTACCCTTGGGTTCTTGAGGAAGGCACCTCTTCCAAATTGCTCCAAGAATATAAATGCGTTGTGTGTAAAACAGTAAGCCAAGTGACTCACTCTGGATAAGAAATAGCAGAGCAGCCTCTGACCCTACCCAGGGAACACTGCTGCCAGGCAGGCTGCGGGCACCCCCGCCCCCCAGTGCCAGGCTGCACTGGCACAGAGGCAAGGGAAACTTCCACACTCACTTTTCAGAGAGTCATCCCGACCGCAAAATTTACTGAAAAGAGCTGGATGGCGTGATGGCGGACTGACGGGGCAGCACTGAGAGGGCTGTGGGCATGCCGGTGTAGACTGCACCCTATTAAAAAAGGGGGGTGTGATTTCAGGACTTCTGCAGTGCCACATGTGAGGCAGCAGCTGGTTCCATCGCTGTCCAGAAAACCCTGCTCTCTGTGCATTCCATGCCAGTTTTCCAGCTTCACACGCTGCAGAAATCTTCTATTATTATTTTGATTCACCGCAGCTTCTAATGAGATCATGACAAATTTCTGCAAGTCATTAGGTGAAAAATCTGGCCCTTGTTCCACTGCAGGCTGTGTCTGTGAAGAGATTTCAAGGACGGGCGATTAGCTGCCTCGTTTTATTTAGTCAAGCAGCGTTTGTCCTAATTTTTTATTTTTAACGCAGGGAGAATTAATCCAGATGTGAGAAATGGGTCCATGGGAACAAAATAAGGCCTGCTTTCTAAAATCCTCCGCTTCGACCTGCTTTGTAAAACGCGCTGCTCCGGCCTGCTTTGGGTCTGCAGTCTCCATGCTAGCAGAGAGGGGATCACAGGTGGGCCAGCAGCTTTTCATCTTAATTGTTTGACCACAGTCATCATCGTGTTCCTTGGAAATGCAGATTAGTTCAAGTATTTGATTCTTTACCCAGGATTGCTTCCACTGTTGTTTTATATACAAACTACAATAACTGGAAGCTTGACCTGTAGTTGAGTCTTCATGATTGTTACGCCACTGTTCTGGCAAGTCACCACAGACGCCTGGTGTTTTTGGCGTGTGCACTCTATGGCCCTCGCAGTCGTTAAGTCGGTCATCCTGAAACGCCTGTGGGCTGGAGCTGCTTGACCGCACTGACCGTGCTGCACCTCGCTGACCGCCTGCCGCCGCTGCTCCATGCAGACGCCGCAGACGGCGTGGACGCTGTTTTTAGGTCAGGTTTCACCGACGGCCAGTTTCAGCGACAGAGGGAGCCTGTCCTGTGTCTGCCAGCCCTGAGGCGGCAAGCCCGTCCCCCTTTGTGGGGAGGAGAGGGGTAAGCACGGGGGGGTCTGGGGGTGCGTTTATGTGTTATGCTTATGTGATACTTCATTGTATTTTTATGCATTTGTTATATTTCATGTATTTGTATTTAATACACAAATATATTGTTATTCATATAAATCAATGTGTACTATGTCCCCACCCAGCTTTCAGCCTCGAATAGTTTTTTTAATTTAATTGAATTAACGGGTCAGGAGACGCAACTGCCCCCACCACCACCCCGATGCGCCTCCTCCATCCCAGAGACACAGTTTATACATGTCAGCACATCCTGGGTGCAGAGTGGGGGGGCTGTGTGGTGTGTGTGTGTGTGTGGGGGGGTTTCCCCCAGTGTCACGTCCCATGAAAATCTAAATTAGCTGTGGGTCTGTGAGAGCCTGGGGTTCTCTCACCCATCACAGTCACCCTGACACATGAAGAGCATGAGTAGAGGGATTAATTGAGTCAATGAGGCTGAGTGGGGGGCTGTGGGGTGGGGGTGGGGTGGGGGCTGTGGGCTGGGGGGACTGTGGGCTGTGGGGTGGGGGTGGGGGTGGGGCTGGGGGGGGACTGTGGGCCTGGGGAGGGGAGGGGTTCCTGGCTCGTCTGTGGTCCTGACTGATATCACTGTCTCTGAATGCAGTGATGTAGCAGTTTTTTGAGGCTTACTACATCTAATGGTCTGGCCACAGTTTGGGCGCCCCTCCCAACTCAAACCCCCTCCCCAAATCTGTGCTCCATTTCCCCCGTGCATCCTGAGAGACAGGAGGCAGATTTGCGCCCCCGTTTGTGTTTGTGCAGAGCGGTGCCTTTGTACAGGCATCTCAGGTGCACAGAAGACACAATGAGAGGAGCAATGCATTGTGGTACAACAGTGACTGAAGCAGTGAAGTCCACAAAAAAATGTGCTCTGTGTTCCGACCAATGATGTTCGCCACACTTTAACTTTTGATGTGGCATAGCTGTATCCTTGACTAATAGTCTTTCATTCTATTTGTCAGTAAATAAAAAGGGTTACGTTAATTTACTCAATATTTATGTTTATCACTCAGCACTAACCCCACTCGTTGGCTCCACCCACCAAGGGAAACAAACCACAGAGTACTGTGTGTGCGTATACTGTATGTCTGCAACAATACAGTACAGGCCCAGCACTCTGCAAAAGGTATAGAGTTATGGGAGATGACCGACAGTATTAAATCAGGTTTAAACTGTGATCAAAGTCCACATAGTTCCTTTAAAACATTGATTTTGAGCCAGCTGTCAAATTTTCAGTAAACAAAGGCAGCTGAAAGACTAGAAGTGTTGCATAATGAAAGAGGAAAATAAAGCTAATCTATTTAAACTGAAAAAAAAAAAAAAACATCAAAACAAAATATGAAACAAATTGCCTTTACCAGGCTTGGAGCAGACGGCACGAGAGCAGTGGAGGAAATATGATTTTTGCAGCTTCCTAAGACATAATTCTGGAAAAGGTGCAGAGCCCCTGAAAAATCAGGTTAATCTCTGATCAAAGAGCATGTTTTTTTAGCATTGATTTTTACGCCAGTTATTAGTTTTCAGTGGACGAGACTACCTGCAAAACAGGAGTGTTGCATCATGGGAGGTTCTACTCAAGCACACGGGTGTGGAGGAGGAGGAAAAATAGAGGCGCAAATTCATGTAAACAGTTAAAAAAAGGCATCATATTTATAAACCTTTCTGTAACTTCTCGGCGCCCTCTTCATTTCTGACAGAGTTTTGACAGGCGGTATTCATTTTTGTTCAAACTGACACCGTATTGCTCATAATCCCCCAGCCACGGCGCTCTGTTTGGGGAAAGGATTTAAATTGCTGCTACTTTTTGAAAGAGCGTGAGTAAGCCGTTCTCTGCGGAGCCAGGCTGCCGTTCTGATGTATAGACGGCTAATCCCTGAGAGCCGCACTGATACACAGACTCCTTAATGCTGCCGCTCACCTCCTTTGTCTTCAGACGCTTTCCCAATGTTATCTGTTGTACCTGACGGCTGCTCGTCTCCACGCCAACGAGCCGTGGCATACGTCGCCCTCTTCCCCCGGAGAGACATCCCAGAAGACGGGAGTCACGTCAGACTGCGCTACTCCTCCGCACGCACATGCCTACGGATTCCAGCGCTCTTTTGTGTGATTCTAAACCGTCATTTCCCCATGCAACAGATCTCTGACACACACAAAAAAAACTCAGGCAAAAGTGGAGCAAGAGACACACTCGAATCCTTTTCCTCGGAGAGAGCTGTTTCATTATTTTACCCTTAAATTTGCAAATCGCCTATGTATGCTTCATCTTTATTGTAAATTGAATATATCAGACCGTTGAATTGCTCGGAATTACGCATGAAACAGTGCGTTTGCAGGTCTGCGCGCTTGCTCGCCTTTGAAACGCACACGCAGTTGATGCTTTCAGCGTTAATATGCATGGTCGCGCTCCTTCAACTTTCATGCGCGCGCCACTTTCCCCACCCTTCCAGGAATCTTAAGTCGCGAGCCTCCGCTGAGCAGTCAAGCGCGGGGGTGAATTCAGAGCGGATTGGGCCCCTTAGATCCCAAACGCCCCCGTCGTCATGGTGACAGAGTTGTCAAAGTTGCCCCAGGTAAGAAACTTTACCTCCCACATCCCCATCCCAAAAAAAAAACCCATCTGAACACTCTCCAGCTAATGCGATAATAATTCTGGCACAAAATGGCTGCTGTGCTCCACTCAGGTAGATCTGGATGTGGATCAGGTGAGTTCCTCCACCCCAGCAAAAGTAGTTTGATGTCATGTGATGGACCTTGTGAGCTTTGCTTACTAAAAAAAAACATAACACATTTTCAGAACCACAGGAAGAGCACGTGCCGTAGCTAGCTAATTGGCTGCACAATTGCAACAGTTTAATGGCTATGTATTTCACGCCAGCTAGATCAGTTCACACCTGCCTTTGGTTGTTCAGGAGGGATGCAACACAATTTGAGAAAATTTATTGGTCAAAATTTGTGTGGTGTCAATTATATACTTTTTCATAACCATGACATCAAAACATGGGCTGTTCAACTGGCTATGAACAACAGCCTGATTTTTGTGGAGGAAAGAGGGTGGACGTACAACATCAAGGAAAAAATCTATTAACATGGAACATTTTGACATTTTACCTACATTTTCTGTCAAATAGATATCTTGCTTTTACACTCAATGTCCACACCACAAAGACAACTCCAGAGTTCGCTGGGCAGACCCATAGGCAGACCCATAGGCAGGGCCCATAGGCAGGGCAGACCCATAGGCAGGGCAGGGCCCATAGGCAGGGCCCATAGGCAGGGCAGACCCATAGGCAGGGCCCATAGGCAGGCCCATAGGCAGGGCCCATAGGCAGACCCATAGGCAGGGCAGACCCATAGGCAGGGCAGGGCCCATAGGCAGGGCCCATAGGCAGGGCAGACCCATAGGCAGGGCCCATAGGCAGGGCCCATAGGCAGGGCCCATAGGCAGGGCAGACCCATAGGCAGGGCCCATAGGCAGGGCAGACCCATAGGCAGGGCCCATAGGCAGGGCAGACCCATAGGCAGGGCCCATAGGCAGGGCAGGGCCCATAGGCAGGGCCCATAGGCAGGGCCCATAGGCAGACCCATAGGCAGACCCATAGGCAGGCCCATAGGCAGGGCAGGGCCCATAGGCAGGGCAGACCCATAGGCAGGGCCATAGGCAGGGCCCATAGGCAGGGCCCATAGGCAGACCCATAGGCAGGGCCCATAGGCAGGGCAGACCCATAGGCAGGGCCCATAGGCAGGGCAGGGCCCATAGGCAGGGCAGACCCATAGGCAGGGCCCATAGGCAGACCCATAGGCAGGGCCCATAGGCAGGGCCCATAGGCAGGGCAGACCCATAGGCAGGGCCCATAGGCAGGGCAGGGCCCATAGGCAGGGCAGACCCATAGGCAGGGCCCATAGGCAGGGCCCATAGGCAGGGCAGGGCCCATAGGCAGGGCCCATAGGCAGGGCAGGGCCCATAGGCAGGGCAGACCCATAGGCAGGGCCCATAGGCAGGGCCCATAGGCAGGGCCCATAGGCAGGGCAGACCCATAGGCAGGGCCCATAGGCAGGGCCCATAGGCAGGGCAGACCCATAGGCAGGGCCATAGGCAGGGCCCATAGGCAGGGCCCATAGGCAGACCCATAGGCAGGGCCCATAGGCAGGGCAGACCCATAGGCAGGGCCCATAGGCAGGGCAGGGCCCATAGGCAGGGCAGACCCATAGGCAGGGCCCATAGGCAGACCCATAGGCAGGGCCCATAGGCAGACCCATAGGCAGGGCAGGGCCCATAGGCAGGGCCCATAGGCAGGAGCAGACCCAGGCAGGGCCCATAGGCATAGGCAGGGCCATAGGGCCCCATAGGCAGGGGCCCAGGCAGGGCCCAGCCCCATAGGCAGGGCCCATAGGCAGGGCCCAGGGCCCCATAGGCAGGGCCCATAGGCAGGGCCCATAGGCAGGGCCCATAGGCAGGGCAGGGCCCATAGGCAGGGCCCATAGGCAGGGCAGGGCCCATAGGCAGGGCCCAGGGCAGGGCAGGCAGGGCAGACCCATGGGCAGGGCAGGGCCCATAGGCAGGGCCCATAGGCAGGCAGACCCATAGGCAGGGCCCATAGGCAGGGCCCATAGGCAGGGCCCATAGGCAGACCCATAGGCAGGGCCCATAGGCAGGGCCCATAGGCAGGGCAGACCCATAGGCAGGGCAGACCCATAGGCAGGGCCCATAGGCAGGCCCATAGGCAGACCCATAGGCAGGGCAGACCCATAGGCAGGGCCCATAGGCAGGGCCCATAGGCAGGGCCCATAGGCAGCCCATGAGGGCATAGGCAGGGGGCCCATAGGCAGGGCAGACCCATAGGCATAGGCAGGGCCCATAGGCAGGGCAGGCAGGGCCCATAGGCAGGGCCCATAGGCAGGGCAGACCCATAGGCAGGGCAGACCCATAGGCAGGGCAGGGCCCATAGGCAGGGCCCATAGGCAGGGCAGACCCATAGGCAGGGCAGGGCCATAGGCAGGGCCCATAGGCAGGGCAGACCCATAGGCAGGGCAGGGCCCATAGGCAGGGCCCATAGGCAGGGCAGACCCATAGGCAGGGCCCATAGGCAGGGCCCATAGGCAGGGCCCATAGGCAGGGCCCATAGGCAGGGCAGACCCATAGGCAGGCCCATAGGCAGGGCAGACCCATAGGCAGGGCCCATAGGCAGGACAGACCCATAGGCAGGGCAGGGCCCATAGGCAGGCAGGGCCCATAGGCAGGGCAGGCACCCATAGGCAGGCAGACCCATAGGCAGGGCAGACCCATAGGCAGGCCCAGGCAGACCCAGGCAGGGCCCAGGCCCATAGGCAGGGCCCATAGGCAGGACAGACCCATAGGCAGAGCCCATAGGCAGGGCCCATAGGCAGGACCGACCCATAGGCAGACCCATAGGCAGGACAGACCCATAGGCAGGGCCCATAGGCAGGGCCATAGGCAGGGCAGACCCATAGGCAGGGCCCATAGGCAGGGCCATAGGCAGGGCAGACCCATAGGCAGGGCCCATAGGCAGGACCCAGGGCAGCCATAGGCAGGGCAGACCCATAGGCAGGCCCATAGGCAGGGCCCATAGGCAGGCCCATAGGCAGGGCCCATAGGCAGGCCCATAGGCAGGGCAGACCCATAGGCAGGCCCATAGGCAGGGCAGGGCCCATAGGCAGGCCCATAGGCAGGGCAGGGCCCATAGGCAGGGCCCATAGGCAGGGCCCATAGGCAGGGCAGACCCATAGGCAGGGCCCAGGGGCAGGGCCCATAGGCAGGGCAGGGCCCATAGGCAGGGCAGACCCATAGGCAGGGCAGGGCCCATAGGCAGGGCCCCATAGGCAGGGCAGACCCATAGGCAGGCCCATAGGCAGGGCAGGGCCCATAGGCAGGGCCCATAGGCAGGCCCATAGGCAGGGCAGGGCCCATAGGCAGACCCATAGGCAGGGCCCATAGGCAGGGCCCATAGGCAGGGCAGGGCCCATAGGCAGACCCATAGGCAGGGCCCATAGGCAGGGCAGGGCCCATAGGCAGGGCAGGGCCCATAGGCAGGGCCCATAGGCAGGGCCCATAGGCAGGGCAGGGCCCATAGGCAGGGCCCATAGGCAGGGCAGGGCCCATAGGCAGGGCCCAGGGCAGGGCAGACCCATAGGCAGGGCCATAGGCAGGGCCCATAGGCCGGGCCATAGGCAGGGCCATAGGCAGGGCCCATAGGCCGGGGTGATTAAGGATTTTTCTGTGGTCAGTTTACCACAGAAATGGCTGTGTAAATATCGTGTCACGTCACATTTCTTTAGAGCGCCGCTGTGGGATGTGGTGAAACTGAGCAGACTCTCCTCACAGGGGTGATCAGGTCACTGTGATAGCTTCATGGTAACATTCCAGCGGTGAAAGTCTGCCTCTTGGGGCGGACGTGTGCATCCCCGTGTTTTTTGGGGGGTTTCCTTCTCTTATTTTTGTTTCCATGACCATTAAGAGCCTGATAAACGAAGAGTTTGTTTTCAGTAGCCTTCATTGTTTAACATAACGTCTCCCAAACCAAGGACCCACCTTGGGTTTACCCAGAGCCTTTTGTATCTCATTTTGTAGGGAACATGTGTTCTGTTATGGAGATTACTTAGCTTGTTTCTCTCTATTTTGCAGCATCTCTCTCTCTCTCTCCCTCTCTCTGTAGTCCCCTTTTATCCTTCCATCTGCTCTCTCCCTCCCTCTCCTCCAGTTTAGGTGAGATATACTCCATTATTTCTGTGGAAATTGTAACGAAACGGCTTAACCCCAGGGGGCCACTCTCCCCATTCGGTTTTAATAGAGATTAAATTATAAGTAGAGCTCTTTAAATCTGAGAGAATAAATTCTTCCGCTCGCTTGGCTTCATGACAAAAAAAGGCTTATTTCATTTGCATGCCGCCTCCATCACCTCCACCAGTCTGCGATTCAACGTGCCCTCTTGCCACAATTTTACCATCCGTCCGTGCCACAGTTATTATTTTACACATCTTTGATAATCCATCGGTGCATGGATTAAGCTGCCGTTTATGTGCGTGCTGGGAGGGGCTGAGGTTGAAAGCTCATGGTCCTCTCCCCTCTCTCCTTCACCGTGTGCTTCCCTGCTCCGAGTCCTTCCTGTCTCACATAAAGCCACCTCCTTATGTCTGCACCTTCCTGCATTCAAACTGAAAACCCTCCAGTGTTAATAAAACATACAGCATCACAATAATCCACTGAAAGAAGGCTTTGATTTCTGTGAGCTACGCGTTATAATTCAGAGCAGAGTGTCTGACGTCGTAGAGAGGGAATGTTCTGTTCTGTTTTATTACTATTATTATTGTTGAGGGAGGCAAATGAAGGGACGAGAATTTGCTCTCATATGAAGGTTAACACTGTGTGGACTTAAAAACACAATGCCAAAAAAATAATAATGATACAGATTTTTATTTAACAGGGTTCACAAACTCAGGTCTGTGATAGCGTTGTGGTTTGTAGCGTGTCGTTTTTATGTGGAGCAGAAACGGGCCTTGATTTGTTCGAGTTCCCCCACTGTGATCTGTCATTTCACCACCGGGAGACTGGAAACTGCTTTAATTATTGAGCGTTCCCCTCCGGCAGCAGTGTCTGTATTGTTAGGAGTAATTAGCAACGTGTTTTCTGCAGGGTAAACAATTTAATAAGAGGAGGAAAGCAATAATGAGAGCGCGGGAAGCTAGGTGTGCGGCGAGAGCTGATTTATGGCGCCTTTTCTGTAGGAAAACAGGGGGAGAAAACAGATTCCCGGAGGTTTAATGTGGAGTCTGTGTTCAGGTGTCTGATTAATGGTCAATTTCAGAGGCTTTCATTTAAAAGGTGTGGGTGTGGGGGGGGGACGGCTTTTATGGCCTGAATTCCGAGGGTGTTTTAGGCGTAATTTTAAAGATCGAACGCCATTTTGAAAAACCCAGTCCTCCAGTTTTAGCAAACCCCTACCTCATGAAGGATCGTACCAGTTTGAGAATTTCAGGAATCAGGTCTTCCTGTCTTGTTCTCGTACCCGTGAGTGTGTGGTCACACATGTGCACTATAACAAGCATGCCCCATTACATTATACTACCACCCACACCGCCTCTTAAATCAGGGCTCAAATGGCTGTTTTATCCTGTTCTTTAACACCTGTCCCCAATAATTCAAATCTATAACCTACTTTAGCTACATTATCCTAAAACTACAGACTGAAAGCTACTGTGGTCACCCTGCTGACCATGACGCGCTGTGGTCACCCGGCTGACCATGACGCGCTGTGGTCACCCGGCTGACCGTGATGCGCTGTGGTCACCCGGCTGCCCGTGACGTGCTGTGGTCATCCGGCTGACTACGTGTTCGTAAGTGACGAGATCTCAATCACAGCATTTTTGTCTTTCACTTATCACCGTATTCTCATCCCATTTTTACAGATCTCCTTCTTTCACCCACTGTGCCACTTAATGAAATGTTGGAGGTCAATAGAATGATTAGTGCTGTCTGCTGTGTTGCTAATGGCTTTGTATTTTCTCTGTTTGCTGTCTGAACACTGTTGTATGCATCTTTATAAGTCACTTTGGAGGAAACTTCTGTTTCATTCGTAAATGTAGAGTGTGATTAATTGATTGATTAATTGATTAATTGATCCAGTGGTGGACCCGGGGAGGTGTTACCGCAGTGACGCCATGGCGACAGGTGTGGCGTGGTTACCGAGGGCGCTGGGGGTGTCCTTGTTACGATGCACTCAGCGGAACGGCGGTATGAGCCACGGTCTCCGCGCGTCTGCAGCGGTTGCTCCCCCTGATCAATCAGCGCCCCTTAAAAAAAGCTCCCAGACTCCACCAGGGGTCAAAGGTCAATGCCTTCAGGAAGAGACAGCTGTGTGTCTCTCCTCTCTCTCTCAGAGGGGTGGGGGTGGGGGGCGTTCTCCCCAGAGTGGAGCTGCCAGCAGGCCTTATTTTCGTGTGCTTCACTCTTTATGACTCACCTGCCACTGTTTCTCTAAGCACCGCACTTGCATTTTAAAGACATCCTGACATTGAGTCTAATACTGCATAGATAATTCATAATGGCTGCGTGAATGTGACGACAATGAAATCATTTTTTTAGTTTTAGTGCGTAGGAGGCCAAATATATAACAGTACAACTCTCACTTTGCTGTGGCGTTTTGTCATCTTGAGGGTCGGAATGTGCTCTGAGTCAGAAACTTCCACACAGGAATTCTGCGCTGTAGAAGTTTTGGGTAGCACTTTAAAAAAGTGCTGCGCAAAAAGGTCGTGCTTTTCTGAGCGTGTGAGGGAAAAATAAAAAGCTAACGTGTGTGACAAGTTTTTGACAAAACACTGGCTTGAAAATGACAGCAGAGCGTGTGTGTGCATGTGTGCATGTGTGTGTGTAATTGCATCTAGCTTTCTGATAGGTTGATGCAATTACACACAATCTTTTTTACACACAAATATGCACACATGTATACACATGGCCCCTCCTCTGCTGTTGAACAGTGAGTGTCATGAAGAGCAGTAAGAGAGCAGTAAGAGGGTGTTGGTGAACAGTAAGAGAGTGTTCTGAGGAGTGTTGGTGAACAGTCCTGGTGGATTATAGGGACAGGACTTTGGGGTGGCTGGCGGTGGGAGGGGGTTCGTGAAGAATGATTGACATTCTGTAATCACAGGGGAGCCGGCTGAAAAGATTTGCAGACGCTTCCTACTTTCCTCGGGTCGTTAGTCTGCAGGGAAGTAGGGAGAGGAGAAAAGAATGGGAGGAAGCCGTGGTCTCTCCTTCAGAGAGCTGGAGAATGGAAGGAAGCCCACCTCTCACCAAACACACCAGAGTAATGTTTACACGGGCTGGAGGAGGCCAGGCCTGTTACGCTGTCTGCAGTGGCCCTCCAAATCTCGAGGGACAAACTAATGCCCCTGTCACCCCAGCCCCCAGAATAAGAGCATGGTTTGGGCCAGAGGTATACGTTTAGAGTGTAAATGTTGGAGGTTGCAGGTTAATTTCCCTGGGTCGGGCTCTGCTCTTGCATCCTTGAGAAATGTTCTTCACCCAATCCCTACCCAGCTGTTTTCCTTGTGTACATCTCTTTGGATTAGAGCAACTGCTAAATTATGTATATGTAATGTAAATGTAGCATATGTTTGGCTACATTTTAATGAGGGCTGGTTCACAGAAAACCTTTTGACTCCGAAAGTTTGGAGAACACTGCTGTACTCCACATGGTTGCCCCAGGGCCTGATTAAGAAGGGTCTCAGTGCCAGAAAGTCTTCACACCCTGACTGATTCTGCCCCTCAAAGCCTGCGCTAACAGATCTATCACTGCATGACTATCCACAGCAAAGAGCCTTCAAGTGAGTGCAAACAGGAGGAAATTCCAATGGTTCACAGTGACAGCAGTGCAAGGTAGGGCAGTTGGATGCCTACTGCAGTCTGCGATCGTGGTCTGTACCCAGGAAGGAGTGGACTGTATCCAGGAATGGCTCGTACACTGGAAGGGGTGGCCTATATCTTAGAGAGCAGTGGTCTGGACCCAGAGAGGTGTGGCCTGTATCCATGGAGGAGTGGCCTGTATCCTGGGAGGTGTGGCCTGTATCCAGAGAGCAGTGGTCTGTATCCAGGGAGGTGTAGCCTCTATACAGAGAGCAGTGGCCTGTATCCAGGGAGGTGTGGCCTGTATCCAGAGAGCAGTGGTCTGTATCCAGGGAGGTGTGGCCTGTATCCATAGAGCAGTGATCTGTATCCAGGGAGGTGTGGCCTGTATCCAGAAAGCAGTGGTCTGTATCCAGGGAGGTGTGGCCTGTATCCAGAGAGCAGTGGTCTGTATCCAGGGAGGTGTGGCCTGTATCCAGAGAGCAGTGGTCTGTATCCAGGGAGGTGTGGCCTGTATCCAGAGAGCAGTGGTCTGTATCCAGGGAGGTGTGGCCTGTATCCAGAGAGCAGTGGTCTGTATCCAGGGAGGTGTGGCCTGTATCCAGAGAGCAGTGGTCTGTATCCAGGGAGGTGTGGCCTGTATCCAGAGAGCAGTGGTCTGTATCCAGGGAGGTGTGGCCTGCACCCAGGCAGAAGACACCCAGGGCGCTGAGGGATTATCTCTGCCCAGGCAGAGTGGCCGTGGGCTTGGGAGTGTGTTGGTTCTCACGGCTGCCACGGTAGGAACTGGCGGGGCTGCTATCTGTGCCAGATAAGGCCCTCTGCGGGGATCCTGGGAACCCCAAAGCTGTGGCTGTCTGCAGCCCCTTAACAAGCGCTGGGAGGTGATTAGCTTTCTCCTGTCGGGCTGAGACTCAAGCTGACTGGCAGAGAATTGTGCTTGTGCCTGGGGGGCATAAAGTATAGACAAAGCATGGAGTGGAAACGGCTCAAAAACCCAATAGTGAATGCGAATGCAAGGTACAGTTTTCAATGTTAAATCTAAAATATTATAGGGATTTTCAAGGAGTGTTTGGTTTAAGATACACTTAGTGAAATCAATGCAAATTCAAGTTTGAATGATTTCACATCCCTATTTTTTAAATCACAAATTTTCCCCGTTGCTCTGTTGCAATAAATCATATCTCTTTAAGTAAGTATATGTATTACTACATATTTATAAGCTTAGCTTCCTGACCTTGCTAATGTGACAGCCATTTGCCTTGTTTGGTGGCTTTCTATCTCTTGCGCCTCACTCTTTTCGCCAGGTCTTTGAAATGATCTCTGAGGAGCTCCACAATGCCTCAGTGAAACAGCCGTGCGTAAAGATTAAGACCTTAAGCATCAGGCTATCACGGTTACCTGTCCCCTGCTCGCGCCGTTCGAGTAGATGCTGATAGCAGATTATAATTGAGTTTGGGAGCGTAATTTACCTCCTGTCACTGTGTCTGGGAGTGGTAATTGCCTTCCATTGTGTGCCCTGTCGTCTCTTTGGAGAGGAGTGTCTGGCTGCTTCAACCTCCATCAAGTCAACGGCCTTCTGGGACGCGGTGGGTCCTCGTTTTTCATGGGCGGTGTGTTGACGCCGTCGTTGCCGTTCTGTGCTCCCATACCATCAGGTTAGCAATGAGAGAATGAGGTGCCACCAAACCAAAAATTATGCCATAATCTATCAAAGACGCAGTGATTTCAACCAATCACTGTGCTTTTCTGTGAAGAGAGAAAAATCCTTTTATTCATTAAAAATAGCCAGTGACTGATAGCCTATTGGTAGAGGAAGAATACAATAGGAGATGTATGTTTTATCTTTCATCTCAAAGGGCTTTACAGAAAAGGAGAGAAACTTATCCCAGTGGTGGTGTGATAGTAGTTTTTCTCCAGAATGCTCTACGCAAAGGAGGACCACGATGTTGCTTGGTAGCTAGCTATAACAGACTCAGTGATGTTTTGATTAAGCTGCATACATGCTTAGAGAAGCTAAGAGTGTTGGATTGAATCTGGAGGCATGTCTTTCTGCAGCATTGCATATTGGCTACAGATTTATACAAGCTCAAGAAAGCTTCTTTCTGAAGACTCGACAGTCTTTAATCTCCGCAGCGGGGGAGGGCGGGTGGTGATGAAAACGTAACTTTTTTTGTCGAATTGTTTTTAAACAGTCTCACGTTCTCTGGTATTTCAGACGTGCCTGTATGCCCAAAGCAATCTGTCTAAAAGCGCCGAACACAAGCTACTCATTCTTCCTTCGTGCTTCCAGTGCCAGGGAGTTCCTTTTTTTAAAAAAACCTGCTACAGCATTTATTAATTTCTCAAATCTCAACAGCATGGAAATAATCAATGTCTCACTCATTCCCAGCAGACATACTGAACTTCAATTTATCCTGAAATTGCTATAAACGCAGACAATATCTGTGCTCGGGTTATTACCTATTTCTTAATTCAACTTTTGTGCTTTAAGGAATGTGTGGATAATAACATAGCCTATTTCAGACTGACATAGGAGGAATGCTGTGTTTCTCCGGCTGCTCTTTTTTCCAGTTGTACTCCAGTGCTTTGGGAATTACTGACTCCACTCCTCAGCTTGTGCTACATGTTGCGCTTATCGCGCTGGCAAACAGCCATTAAACGAGATAAACCGTGGTCTTCCTGTCAGGCTAGTCCAGGGAGGGATCACAGATGATCGTACTCGTGTAAAATGAGTTTTGGCGGGCGGAGAGGCCCGGTAATGAAAAGGTAGATAGCGAGGCACACCTGGAGAGCTGAGCGGGGCCCTCCGGCTGCAGATGCCCGCGCTGGCCGCCTGATGGAAAGCAGGTGGACACGGGGTCGCTATGGACGGACCGGTATCCAGGCACCCCGATATCATGCACTGTATCAGACAAAAACAAATGAATGTCCCCCTCTCCCAGGTGGGCAGAACAAAGGGGAGGGGGGGGTGGGTGCCCAGCTTTGCGGACCGAGCCGAGTCTGAACTCTGCAGATCTCATCACCTCTTCGCCATCGCCTCGTCCGGTCTGGTTGCAGGTTTGGTATTGAGAGTTGCAGCCGGTGCGGTCTCTCCGATGCTGCACTAACAGGCGCCCTCGCATCGGTTTTGGCACCGTCTCTACAAGGTCTGGCCGCCAGATTGTGCGAAACTGTGCCGTTCGTGTCTCTAACGTCCCCCCCCCCACCCCTCACCCCCACCCCACACCCTCTCAAAACAGCCAAAACCGCAAAAACCGACCAGTAGTGTTGAACACGTCCAATCGGCTTCCAGGGACTTTTAACCGTGTGTACAGAGCCTGGATACCGCCATCCTTCAGCAGCCCGTCTGTAAGTGAAATCAGAGGCCCTTAAGGCTGTTAACCATAAACCAAGTGCCCCCCGCCCCTCCCCCCCCAGGCTAGAGTAGCAGTTGCTGAGGGATTTATGGTGGAGCTAAGGGGTATTCTTGGGGGGGACAGCATGCCTGCGGTCACAGCTAATGGTTCTTTATGGTTCTGTCTGGTCAATACGGCTGTCAGACTGAGAGTTACAGTCCAAGTTCCCATAAGGACTGTAGTGTGCACTAGCTCAAGGCCCAAGGGGGACAGCTTCATTTAGGTGTAATACACATTAAGTAAATGTTGAACATTTGCTGCTGTCTTAACAGCTCAATATTCATTGACGGATGGTGGTGGTGGGGGGGGGGGACTGGCTGTGAACCTCCCCCCTCCCAACAGCCGCAAAAAAATAAACTAATAAATTACAAAACCACATCTTTGTTGTGAGTGAGGGGACAGCTGCACTCCCCAGCTTATTAAATGCTGTCTTTAAAAGCTAAACGTTGAAACCTGTGTGTGTCACTGTTGTAAAATCCAGACTTTGACGGTGATCATTCAAAGTTTAATCCGACAAAGGTGGAATGACTGTCTGGTTTTGAATGTTGATTTGATTATTTGATTGATGGCTGTTACTCCTCAGAGTGAATGGAGACAGAAACATACTGTGAACCCCCTCATCCCCCCCAAAACAAAACCTCCATCCGGACTGAGATCAGTGTCTGCAGTTTTTCAGTGTTTTTAAATTTAATTTTGAAATAGGGGCATAGACCCAGATGTTAATTTAAATACAGTACATCCCTTTTTTGTGACTGATCATGACAGAAAACTGCAGTACAAAGAACAGAAGAAAAAAAAACCGATCTCTGTAGCTCATCACATTATCAAGGATGGAGAAAATGGCCTCTCTCTTGACCTACTTTCCTCTCTTCGACCAGCCTATCCCGGGCAGAGGCGGATCGGTGGGTCTGTGGTGAGATTTCTCCACGCTTGGCTTGTCAGTGAGAATAAGCCCGATGCGGTCCCCAGGCGGATGGGTGGGGTGGGGGGCTTTGGGGTCGTGGGGGTGGGGGTGGGGGTCGGTTGTGGTGTATGTTTAATTGATCGTGTGCACAGCCATGACTATTGTAGCACTGAATGACTGGCAGTGCGCTGAGGTCTCTCCCCGGAGAGCTCTGTGGATCTTTCTGTCCTTCCCCGTCTCTCTTTCTCCATCTCCTTCTCATTCACTCTGTCCCTCTCTCTTTGCATCTCTCTCATTCAGTCTATCCCTCTATCCTTTGTTTTTGTCATTCACTCCATCCCTCCCTTTCAATACCCCTCTGTCTCTCTCTACCACTCTGTTTTGGCCTATCTCTTTCTTTTATTCTCTCTCTCTCTCAGTTCAGTCCAGTTGTGATTTAGCTGTTGGACAACCAAAGCAGTGATGCCAAGGCAAAACATGCATAAAACATACAGCATTTAACATAAAATAAGTATAAGAACATTAACATGCACAATGAGCACATCTTTTCTTTTTCCAGTCTCTTTCTCTCTCTCTCTCTCTGTCGTGCATGAAACTTCTTAGGAGAGGACAGAAAGGAGATAAAGATGTATATATTAAAGTGGATATCACCAGAGGAGTTTACCTGTTAGCCCCGTCTATAAATACCTGTATCAGCTGTGAGACAGTGTGTGTGTAATGATGTGGGTTTGGGGTCACCTTGCTCAAGGTATTATTCACACCTGTCCCGTAGGATCCCACTGAACCCAGATCAGTCAATTAAACTTGCCTCGCAGGCTGCACTGAGCACGCTCAAAGACTGCCCCTGAGGATGCTGGGCCCCCGGTGGATTTCCTCGGCACTTAAAGACTCAGATGGACAGATTAACAAAGGAGTTAGCTAAGTCAGTGAATTAGCTGAGTTTAGTCTCGCTGTAAACACTTCAATTTCACATGTGAGAGGTTGCGGTGTGGTATAATGGTTAGGGGAAGTGGACCTGGAGCTAAGAGGTTGCAGGTTCCATCCCCAAGTAGGATACCGTGGCTGTGTCCCTGAGCTAGGTGCCTTACCCAGATTGCCTCAGTGAAGTTTCCAGTGGTATAACTTGATATCGGGGGAAAATGGAAGAGCTTCTACCAGATGTAAATGGAGTCTCTTTCGCAGATAGCAGGCCATCAGCTTGCCATTATATTCGTTTAAAAAAATGCATGATAGTCAAATATTCTTTTATTCTATTCTGCTGTAGGATGTCTGAGGTACTTCTGTTTGAGCTGTTTCAGCACATGCCCATCTCTAAAATTTTAAAATTCCAGTTTCTAATGCACATCTGCAGAGGGGTCAACGATCAACAGGGATCCACCCTGCAAAATAGACAGGCTTCAGCACCAGATGGTGCTCCTACAGTCTGGTGTTGAGTCCTCAATGGTATGAAGAAGCCGGGTTAACAAGGCAAGCTGTGCTGTGTTTGGTAACACCTTACATAAAAACACATTGAAATTTGCTAATTAGAACAGAGTTGCCGCAGAAACTTTTCTTGCTTCTGTTGTTTTAATGCAGGCAGATGTACTGTCACAATACTGTCCACGTGCATCTGTGGCATCCTGCTACCCAGTTCTGCCTGATCCTCGCCTCCAGTCTGACTATAGCCAGACTCCTCATCGGTTGCCTAGCTACGGCCAAACAAAAGCTGCATGAGACGGAACTGTCGGAGTGAAGGAGTGCTAAAAAAGGATCTCTGTCACTCTGCTGCATTTTTCAGAGGTTTTTTCCCCTTTCTGTCTGTAAGATCGATTACCTGGGTGTACATGGATGTTCACGTTCCTCAATCTTCGCTTCCAAACAGATGAATGGCAAATGAAAGCAAGTGCATCTAAATGGGTGGATAGGACAGGGGAATTAAAATTGTATTGAATGCCTTTCATCACCTTCTCAGGGATTTGCTTTTTATCTGAATTTGCATATTTTGCAGTTATGAAAATGTTTTAAATAGAAAGAGCAGGAATAAGGTGGTTTTAATATGTTGCTGGTGCAGTGGTAGGTGTGGTTCCTGTGCTGGGTGGTAAGTGGAAGGGGAAACAAAACACAAAGACCTATTTGCACCAAAAATGATAACCAATGACCTCTTACTACCCCGTTTTGGGGAAAAAAAGATTTCACAAAACGAGGATATTCCAAATGAAATAAAATCTCCAAAAAATGTTCTTGCAGCCTGACGTACTGTGGTATCAGAGGTGTCTAAAGAAGGCAATGGCTTGCACCTGGGCTGACTAAAAACCTGCAAACCCCTTTGGATCAGCTTCATTCTCAGTGCCAAGGACCTTTGATTCACCAAGAGGAAGGAGGGGATTTGAAGACAGTGAGCTTTTTTTGCATTCTGGCTTTTAGTTATGAAATTGTGCTTGTGGCACTGTGCAAAGGAGAAGACGGTAGCTCAGATTTATGTGTTTAGAGTGATCGATGGTTTATTTATCAAAAGGAATTCCTCCTCTTGCTGTTCAGCAATTCAGCAATGAAAATGACAACATTTCATTTTTCTCTTAACACTGTAATACAACTTAATATATGAAAAATACAAATATCATTCTCCATCATGCATTATGTATTTATTTGCCATTTTCCTTTCTGTTCATGTTATATTTCTTGTCATCAGTGATTCTCCATAGTTAAACCTGTAACTTTGATGCTCCACGTTCATTTCCGAGCCAAGGAATTGTGCGTTGAGCAAGGCACTTCAGCCAAATAGGTTCCGCAGATATGTAGCTGCATAACCGAACAGTGTGTATGAAAGTTGTGTAAGTCACTCTGGGTAAGAGTGTACACTAAACGGCTAAGATGCACATGTAAAAGGTTCTGGCCTGAGTTTTGTCTGTCTGTGGAGAATAAATGGCTCCCCTAGGGGTGCAGACATGGTCGCTGCTCACATAGCACCAGTCACTTCTGAGGATGTGTGAAACCTTGCTCTCTTTGTGCTGGCTGCAGGCAGTCCAAGTGACTGTGTAAATAAAAGCTTTTCATCTTTTGTGGAGGAGCTCTTTTATGTGTCAGTGCTGCTGAAGGCCTTGTCTCGGCTGTTTTCCTTAGAGAGAAAACAGAGCCTCCGTCTCCTCCCACCTCCCTCTGGAGACTGACCCGAGCAGCTGACCCGACCCAACTGGACCAACGATCTGACCTCCGCCAGTGCACTGACCTCTGCACCAAACACCCCCAGCCTTACGGTAAAACAGGGGTGCCAAACAGGAGCCAATCTGTTCTTGTATTTCACGCCAGCCCCTGTTCTTACCTACTCGATCAGCCCAGTCATGAATTTCACCAGACAATTTTGATAAACTCAGGAGGTACAGCTGTGGACTTAAGCGGAAACACAGTGGAAAATACTTCACATTGGACAGACACTCAAGTAAAGTGTCAATAGTATGTGCAGCTGTTTGGAAAATTAGGCCAGAATAATTAGTGGAAACAAAAGGCTGTATACACAGGCCCTGTAGGAAAGGAGTTCTGCTCCTCTGTGTTAAAAGAACAGAGGTCCCCTCTGTCGCGCAGACGTGGCCACATGCAGTTTTACTCGGCCCGAGGCAAAATGGAGGCCATGTCTCTCTGGCTTGTTAACTACGGTGCCGTGCTTTCACATGGTTGTCTATTTATGAGCCAAAGTTGGCAAGTTTTTCTCCCCATGATTTGCCGAGCTTTGGAAATTGGCATGCTTTGGTTTGCACACTAGTGCACCATGTGTAATAATCGAGGGATGGAAAACTCTTTGGATTCAAAGAGGTTGCAGGTTTGAATCCAAAGTGAGGCTGTATCTGCCAGTGTATCCTTGAGTGAAGCACTAAACCTGAGTAGTTTCTGAAAACATCCAGCTGTATAAATGGGTTGTATTTTGATGGCCTCTTTCCTCAATGTACACAGTTCTTGATTGTCTGCTACATTCCTAAATGTAAATAAAAAAATACCATGACAGCAACAAAACATTTAAGAAGTCCCAGGGCTGAAAAAACATTCCTTAAACCTGGAAGAGAGAAGGGGCGTGATTGTATAAAACATGCATTAGGAATGTAGCTCAACAATGTGCTACTGTCTGGCGCGTAATCCTTTGGCAACGGATGGTGCGCCAAAGCAGTTCAATCCAAGCTAAGCGCCTCGCAGAATGCGAACGCCTCGGTAAGCCCAGGATGGTTGGGAAAATCCCAGCCCAGCAGGGACCACCGCGGGTTAACGAAGCCCGTCTCAATCCGCACTGATTCGCGCTGGCTCCGAGACAGGCGCGGAAGAAACGGAGTGTCTCTTCCACGCGCCTCTCCTCTGGGACGGGCTGTTTGTTACTGTGGCGGGCGGGCTGAATGTAAACACCTCCCCGCGGAGTCTCATCTGAATTTCTGTCAGGGAAAGCCTACCTGAGAGGAGGGGGTATCAAAAGCGCCGTATCGCTTTCCACGAGTGGACCCGGGAGTGTAGGGTCTCTCTACGAGCACATGCAATTAAACAAAATGTACATCCCAGCATCAGTTTCTTTGTGTATGTTGTATTTGGAGACAAGCTATTTGGGATGTTTGTTTTAATAATGGAACAGAACAGCTTATACACTTTAAGAGACTAAAGTCCGTATTGATGGAATCACACATGTACTTAAAGAAACTAAGAGAGCTGGACTGAATCTAGTCCACAGTGTTACACTACTATCGTTACGGCTTGGGCTTCAGCAGGTCAGGAGGAGTGCCTTTCGGTTTGTTCCAAGAAATCAAATGCAAGATTATTTGCCGAAACTAACACGTGTCTTAGGAAACAAGGTAAATGTGGGTACTGGTTACATCAAATAACAATAAACATACCGCGTACTTATCTTCTTACCAAGCTCCGCAATTGTCAACAATTAATGGCGAACCAGAGTAAACTTGAGTAGTGAGTACAATACACTCGACGCAGAGTGAGAGAGGAGCTGAGAGGGAGTCAGCACGTGAGAGGGGGGTTGGGGATAGTCACAGATGTCATGCTGGGGTGTCAAGTGTCACGAACTGCAGGGAGGAGTTTGCACCCCCTGTTCTTTTATCACACACAATCTGTGGTAGATTTTTTTTGATTAAATCAGTGATTGGGATTGACAATACATTTCTGCAAGCGGGCCTTCTTTCAATCAGCAAAAAACATCCTCCCAGATAGGAGGGCGGAGCGGGAGTCGATATGTTACGCAGGCACCATTTGTTCCACTGCAGGGGGTGATAATTGTCGCATGGAAACGTTTTGCTATCAAGTCAATCAAGCCGGATCGATGTAGTAAGCGCAGGGTACAATGGTGGGCGGTGTTCACTAAAAATCCTGAAGAAAAACTGAAGGGGTTAACAGGGGGCGTGAGCAGAAGTTGTGAGCCCGCCCTTCGGGGCTGAGCGCTGCCTGGATCCTCGTATTGAGCATGAGTTCGGAAGAAAGCTGTTTGCATACCAAGCTCTTTCAAAGAGGGCATGACCAAATTGGGGTCTGTAGTACTCGAGGCTGTGGAATGTATTAACTGAGCGCTGGGTTTTGTAAGACACCTCTCTTACTTATTGAGCTGTTTTCCTCCCAGTTGTTTTGCTTTTACCCCTAACTGATTTCAAGAAGAGCCCGCAATTTGACACTTATTTGTGGAGTATAACACAGATCGCGCGCGGGGTTGTGGACTAAGAAGCATTCTAGTGGTAAGATCTGTCGATATTTATTCAGTGTTACTGTGTAAGAAGTTGTTTTGATTGGGTTTTACATGTGTCCCTGATCGGATTTCGGTCATTTTCGACTCAGCCTTTAACTTTACAGCACACCATGGCAAGAGTAAAAACTGAGAAAACTGTAGCCATCAACCAATCTACAAAGAACATCGCAAGCATGTAGTTGGAGGGCAACTGTTATATTAACTGGTTTAGGTAAGATTAATTATTAGTATTTGCACATTTAACCGCAAAGGGGAAAGTGAAAAACATTGTAAGCGTTGTTGTGGCAGTCAGTTTGTCATCTGTTCAGGGCTACTGTATTTTGTGCATAACAATCAGTTAGGATTAATAGCACGTTGGAAGATACTGTATATCCCAGTTCTTAACTTTATCGGCCATATAATTTTCTTTCAATATGCGAACTGCTTTGACACAGTTAAATATCAGTGTCAAGGCAATAATGGTGTGGGTAACGGAGCTGTATTGTTACGGTAGATTAAGCGGTTGCGCACGGTTAGAGTCCCGTGTGAAGGTTGTGTCCAGCCCTCAGCGCATAATAGCTAACGGTCAGGTTGAGCTGCGGTTCATCAAGCGATTGTTTGACAGTCCCTGACAGGGTGGAGTTTTTAAAATCTCAAAATATCCTCGCATCGAACAATTACACTGTCGATGTGTTCTTGCGTCTCCTGATCAACTAGCGTACTGAAGTACGGCGATTCATTACCTTTTTGTCATGTGGCCATAAGATTTGCCTCGGACCGAGTCCTAGCACAGTCCTGTTTCAATTGCAAAATACAGCAACTTCCATAAACTGCCACAGACTGCGAACCGCATTATCGCAACCACAGGCACATGTCCATTACTGCCACACACAACCAGAAACAAATTTACTACAAACTCATTTTCTTTTGGACCAAAAAATAGTTTCGGAGGCATTTCAGCTACTGGAGGAGATGTCTTGAAACTGGGTAGCTACCAAAAGAGGGGACGGATCCAAAGATTCCCGGGACTTTTTCAATTATCAGTGTGTATTTTCATCACAGAACATCAGCAAAGAAGTATTTGCTCTTTTGTAAAAATATGGAGAACGACTATTGTCTCTGGAAATTGGATTAATTTGTCTTTTGCGCACACTTCATAGAAAACGGGGAAGACCAAGCCTGTCAGTATTTTTTTTTTAAAGAGCTGGGCTACAATGAATATGATTTACAAAGCCTTAAATATTAAAACGTTCACGAAAAAGAGAGACAAGGATTAGGAAGCTGAAAATTGAATCCTGAAACTAGTTCACAGCTACTACAGTAGATAAGAATAATGAAGTGTTTGGCTATATGCAAAATAATTTCTGTCTGTTTGTTCTCTCCCCCCATATCCTTCCACTTTATGGGATGGTTTTAAATAAATCCCTGTAATATATGGATTTTATGTACCATACAAAGAAGCATTTCACTTTCACAGAGGAATAATGAAAATATGTTTTTATAACCCTAAATCCTGAATCAAAATCAACCAGTCTATAAACTGCTCATGGTCTGTAAATGAAGTGGAAATACTGCAATTCAAGTGGAACTGATAAAACCTGTTTTTTTTTTTTTGAGATGTGTTTTTCAGATTTGCAGCCGTTGTGCTGAACACTCACTTTGACTCTGTGTTTGTATCCCAAGCATGTGCTGTAATTCTGTCATTCCACCTTCCTTGAGTCTTCCTCTCTTTGTGTTTTTTTTTTGTGTGTTTGAGGAGGATTCAAGTAATCATCACTGGCAACCATAGTCTGAGATTTGACAGGCATCTCCGACAGGAAATTAGCCAAATTAATGTGTCTGTTATTCCTCTTTAATAACCTACATCGCTCCGGCGACACACCTCCACCCATTATACCGCCATCCACATCCCCGTTTACCGCCAGTCAGCGGCCCTGAGCAGATCTCCTCCCCCTGAATACGGCTTTGTGTGTCATTATTAGCACTGCTCCTTTACTCTGCCGTTTCTGCCCACCGCCAACTTTCGCCCTGGGCTTTGAAATGGCTGTAACATGAGGGGTGACTGTAATATGCGATATCTGTCATAGCAGGGAATGTAGCCACGGATCGGCAGACAGATCTCTTCTGTTTTCTCATTCTCATTCAGCAAAACCGGGCTGCTTTTCTGAAGGATGACCTGTTAGTCTCAAACAGCAGGTAGCCCAATTTGAATACGTTCATTGTGATTCTGGAGAACCATGATACGTGTTACTTGTTGTTTTTCCCCATGTAGCTGGTGATTGAGGGGAGGGTTCTGTGTTCCAGAACCAGTGTTGGCGCTGGTATGCATCTGCTAGTACAGACTATAAGCCCCACAGCAGCTTGTCTTGATTTTTGCTTTAAATGTTTTAAAGCTTATTATATCCATAACATTGAGCACACACACACTCTTAGACACAAGATCGCTCGCACGCAGACACTTAGGTGCCCTCACAAGACCCACCTTGAGGAAGTGTTTTTTTTTCTTCTTTTTTCTCCTGCGCTGGGTGGCAAGAGAGTTTCTCCGGAAGGATGACAGTCTTGTACAGAGAGGTATAGCAGCTCTGTCGTTTGTCATTAGACTTGCCTAATCTGACACACAAGGTCACCAGAAGGCTGTCTTCTCCAGCAGTGCTCTTTGGTTTAGGATCTGGTGAGAAACGTATTGACGCTCAGCGCTCATCAGGAGACCTGTCAAGCAGCGGCCCTGCGCGGTCGCTCAGCTGATAATGGTGATGGAAAGCCCCATTCCTCAGTCTCTCCTATCAGGAGGCCATCTCGGGTGTTTGTAAAACATCTTTGTGTTTTGTTCTGCCTGATAAGCAGCACAACACCATGGTGGAGTCTCAGATCCTTTGAAGGCAGAAGTATCACAGCTGACAGGACCCTGTGTCTCAGCTATAACGCACTGACAGGACCCTGTGTCCCAGTTATAAGACACTGACAGGACCCTGTGTCTCAGCTATAACGCACTGACAGGACCCTGTGTCCCAGTTATAAGACACTGACAGGACCCTGTGTCCCAGTTATAACACACTGACAGGACCCTGTGTCCCAGTTATAACACACTGACAGGACCCTGTGTCCCAGTTATAAGACACTGACAGGACCCTTTGTCTCAGCTATAACGCACTGACAGGACCCTGTGTCCCAGTTATAATGCGCTGACAGGACCCTTTGTCTCAGCTATAACGCACTGACAGGACCCTGTGTCCCAGTTATAAGACACTGACAGGACCCTTTGTCTCAGCTATAACGCACTGACAGGACCCTGTTTCTCAGCTATAACGCACTGACAGGACCCTGTGTCTCAGCTATAACGCACTGACAGGACCCTGTGTCTCAGTCATAACGCACTGACAGGACCCTGTGCCTCAGTTATAACGCACTGACAGGACCCTGTGTCTTGGACATAAGGGTCTGAAATATCCGTGTTTCGCGATTTTACACACTGACAGCGCAGCCCGCTGTGATTCATATCTGTTCTCTGATCCGCGCTCCCAGTCAACACTATCCTGTATCGATTTGCCATCTTGAATAGATAAATGAGCAGCACACCAGTTTTATTGTTGCAGCTGGATAATGATCTCTGTGTACTTGCTCAAACACAATGATTGCCATCAAAGGGGGTTTGTTTTCGCTGAGCGTGTTTTTGTATTTTTGTAAAACTGACCACAGAGGTCAGAAGGGTGACCTTTGACCTCAGATGGGTCTTGCAGTTTTGCTTTGCTTCCTCATGCAGGGTTTGAGGTTCATTCTTAGAGCAAAAAAAAACCTTCATTCACATAAACTTCACATGTGAACCACATGCGAATATAAATGATCATTCGTCTTCATCGTTGAAGTAAATGGTGATCAGAAGTAATTGTAAATTTTAATGATTAAACGATAATCACATGTGACATTGTTATATGGCATATGCGTGGAAATGTAAGTCTTGTGTGAATCTCCTGTAAAACGCACAGGTGACCCACACGGGATTCACATGTGCAGAATCCATGTTAATGCTCCGCAACACCAGAGCCAGTTAGGCTTCACTGCATCAGCAGTGTGTGTGTGTGGAAATGCTGGGGGGGAGGTGCGGTTTAGGGTCGTGGTGGTGTGGAGGGGGGGTTGTAGAATGGGTAGTGAGGTTGGGGTGGTGTGGAGGGGGGGAGGTTTATAAACGAGATGGGACTCAGGTGAGAGTCTGTGGACTGAAGGGTGTAGTATGAATGTGTCAGAATCACTCTGGAGCTCCCTCAGTCACTCTGGGGTTAGGTCCCGATATCCGCTCAGCGGAATACTGATCAGAGCCACGGAGAAGCACCGGCTGTCCGAAGAGAACCCCCGCCTCGCTTCCCTGGCACTTAACCTACACTCGGGGTGATTGATGCGCCAGCCTTATTGGGACGTGTGTGGAAGTCGAGAGTTATTTAGGCCTCGTTACGGACGCAGGGAAGCGATCGGGGTTCGCCCGTTTGATGGAACGCCAGGATAAACTCCAGGGCTCTCATTCAAGGAGTGTCTCAGAGGAGGAGTGCTGATCTAGGATCAGTTTAGCTCCCCTAGCTCATAATGGGCAGGGTTAGGATATGAGTGGGGGGACACTTGATCCTAGATCTACCCTTACATTCTCATATGCTGTGTGGATATTGCAGCATATGAGACCCGTTAAGACGGTTAAGAACCGTGGCTGGTAAGTAGAGCTGCAACAATTAGTCGATCAAAAGAAAATCAACTAGTCACCAACTAGTCATTTTTGAAGCAAAATGTTTTTTCTTTGTTCTCAAATGTAAGAATTTGCTGTTTTTATTGGTCTTACATTATAGTAAATTGAATATTTTGGGGTTTTGGAATGTTGGTCAGACAAAACAAGACATTTAATGACGTCACCTTGTGCTCTAGGAAACTGTAATGGGCATTTTTCACTGTTTTCTAATATTTTAAACACCACACGATTAATCGATTAATCAAGAAAATAATCGGCAGATTAATCAATAATGAAAATAGTTAGTTTGCAGCCCTAGTGGTTAGTCATCTATGTCTGCCTAGACAATGCGTTGCAGGACCAGCTGAGAGACAACAGATTCATTTTCAAGCTGAAGACTGCTCTCAACTCAGCCAAGCTTGACCTTGAAAGCAAACTCTTGGTTTTTTTTCTTGTGTATTTTTTATTTATTCAAAGTTGCTTAGAGGAGAATCCTCATATTTCTTTTTGTTTTTTTTTTAAACAAAAAAATGTATTCTTTTCTTATCCATGATGTTGGTCATGATAACGCACTGATCCAGATGGTTTTTAGCGCGTACTCTCATTATTTGGTGAGATAAACAGCCAGTCCTCATTAGCAAAATTTCAGAAATGAATGAGAGCAGATTAAGCAGCGTTAGTGAAGAACTTGAAAACGTCTCCTGAAAAACTCCAACCCAGCCAGTTTCACAGCGCTGTAAGGCCATGCCTTAAGGAATTCAAAGATGAAGATTAATTTAGTAGAAAATGCCAGAATTCTGCTTTCAAGTTGTGCTACTAGCTCTAGCGATACATTAATAATGATAAAGCAAAAATTTTATTTTTTTAAAATTGGCATGCATGTTAAGAAGACAGTAATTTTTCACAGAAGGTGTAATTTTCATTATTAATATATTTTCCCCAAAAATTGCCATCTTCAAATATTACCCCCATAAAAATAAAAAGCGAAACCTCTCCCCATGAACATTCCTCCCCAAGTCCCCCCCCCCTCCACTGTATCCCAACCCCTCCACGGATAGAAAACAAGAAGTGATTAATTTGAATAGGATTAACCAAATATAAACAGAGAAGACACATGAGCACACAGAAAAGAACACAAGGAGACACGGAGGAGACAAGAGCAGAAGAAAAGCAAACATTTCAACGCGGACATTTATCTCAGTGGCGATTGAGTGGAGGCTCTCGGGGATGGTGTGGTGTGGTTTTTGTCAGGGCATGTGCTGGCCTTGTGCCAGCGAAATGACAGGAAGCAGCATCGGTCCATGCTCTGTGCACCGCAGTCAGTATGGTGCCGTGATAGCGTAGAGGGATTGTCCCCCACGCTCTTCAGCTTTGGTCCCAGAGAGCCACAGTGCAAAATGATCTTTCTGTTCACCTGAAATTCCAAAACCGGTTTACACCCAGGAAGCCAGGTGAGGTGAGCTACCTGTGGCGCTCTCGTCACGCATCGCACACTGTGGTCCGAGTGTCCTTCCACCTCACAGCGTCTTTTAAAAGAGGGGGAACACCTTTCCTGAAAGTTAAGGCTTCTCTGCCGCGCCATGGCGGTACGGTTTGACAGTCTGACTGCCTGAAGGCCGTGGAGGAGACATGCTGCTTTTCTCCTGGGTATTAATTTTATTAGCGCGTTGCACCCCGCATTGATTATACATCCAGAAGGCAGTGGACAGCCAGCAGCTGGTGCACCCCCCCTCCACACCCCCCAGCCCCAGCCCGCCCTGCTGCTCCCCAGCCTCACTCTCTCTACAGCTGTCCCCACTGCGGGCAGCCTGGCACTGCCACGCTCATCTCAAATCCTCAAGTACATGAAATTAATTTGAAGTCCTGTGGCCCCCGATGTCAGCGTCTGACAGGCAGGCCGCTCTCTCTTTTCTCTTTCTCTGTCTCTCCCTTACTCCTTCCCTCTATCTCTCTCCCTCTTTCTCCCCCCCTTTCTATCATTCCCTGCCGCTCTCTCACTCTCTCTTTCTGTCCTTCTCTCTCTTAATTTCCAATTGAAATTCAAATGACTCTTTTGGCAGGAAATACATTTGTAGATATTGCCAAAGCCTACAGCAGCAACCAATTTAAATTTGAATGCAGATTAATAATATGTAAACTGGTATTAATTAATTATTAATTAAGAAAAGAAATAATAATGTGATGACAAAATAAAAATAACAATATAATCACAAAATCTCTCTCTCTCTCCCAGATTACAATTAAAATTCTAATTGCTTTATTGGGAGGACATACAGTTCCAAAGCATACAGAGGCAACTAATTTAAACATGAATATATATATTCATAATCTGTAAACTGTAATATATGAAGACAAAGAAATAAATAATTGAAAAACTACAACAATTATAAAAACCATAAATGTAACAGCACAGTCACAGTTCTTTTCTCTCTCTCTTTATTTTTCTAGAGTTTTTAGTTAATGTTAATAATCTGGACAGGTCACAAAAAATCCCTAAACTGAGCAGGCAGAGCGCTTTACACACACACCTGACACCCCCTGCTGATGTACAGGTAAGCATGTCAGGTCCTCTTTGATCTTTTTGGTTTTCGGGTTTTGCTGCCCTGCTTGGCCGATTCTCCCCCCCACCCACCCTCCATTAGGGAGGTGGGGGGGAGTAAGCAGCACAGTATTGATGAGTTCAGCGAAGGGGGGGGGGGTGGCAGAAAAACGATGCTGGGTCATTACTCAGCTTGAAGCCCCTCATGTATGCGGCCTTGTGCCCGTACCCTGGAGACAGGCCGGGAGAGACCCACGGCTAAATGGAATATCTATCGGCCTTATGAGAAAATTGCTTTCCTCAATCGCGCGGCGCCTCGCCTGGTTCACGCGCTAACGTGCTTGATTTAAGGATTCTCTGCGCAGTTACTGGGGCCTGGCCGGGCTGGGTGTGTAAAACGCCATTGTGGATTCGCTGAATTTACTCGGGGGAGAAAAGAGAGAAAGAGAGAGAGGAGAAGAACGTGCCAGAGAGGAAGCAAAGAGACAGGAGTGAGAGGAAGGGAACCAGAGGGAGAGAATGAGTAAAAGAGGAAGAGAGTGAGGGGGAGAATGAACAAGTGAGTGAGTGAAATACAGGAAAGAAAAGGAGGGAGAGAGAGAGTAAGAGAGGGAGGAATAGTGTTATTTTTGTGTTGTTGGTTCTTTTGAGCTGGGGATGGGTGGAGCTGCACTTTGCTCCTGCTCCTGGTCCTGGCTGAGGTCTGGGGTTGGGTGGGTCAGTAGTGATTAATCACTCCTGAGTTTGTGCGGCCCTCTCCAAAACCTGTCTGCAGGGCAGCTCTGCCTCTCTCGGTCTCATCCCTCCGAAAAGAGCACTCTGTTGCACGGCAACAAGGGCGGCCATTGTCTCCGCACTGCCGCGCGTCCGAAGCCTGAGCTCTATGTCATCGTAAGGACAGCCAATCAAACTTTTGGACGGGGAACCGCTGGGCTTGAGTCCTGTGATCTGGTGTTCGAGTGTCAGCGCTGCCATTGCCAGCCGTAGCCAAAGGTGTTTTTGGGGAGGCAAGCACTGGCCCAGCCTCACAGGGCAAGCTGGCTGGAAGCGAGGGTATGTTACCACATAATTCCCCAAGTATGTAATTGGTGGTGCATCTGCAGTGGGGAAAGTAGGGAGATTAGTGATCACATGAATCAGAGGACTCACGTGCTGCTCCTCTCTCTTGCTGAAGTCATCAGGAAAGGGTTACTAGCGGTAGATCAAAAAGTTTGCTTCACAACAGGAAAAAAATGGGAAATATCTGGAATAGTAATTAAAAAAAAGAGTGAAAAAGCAAAATGGGCCCTGTAGATTCAGAATGCTAGAAGTAGCCTTGTAGTATAGCATCTGTGACGGCGGTGTTATTGTGAGGTTCTCGCGACCTTGTCACAGCTGGCCATGAAGAGGCACAAAGAAGCCTTAGCTTGGAATCCCACAATGCACTCTGCCGGGGGAAGTCCTTGGGCCAGCTTCGCAAACGCGTTCCTCTTTTATCGGGCGGAAACAGCAGCCTTTCTTTCCAGACGAGCGAGGATTCCTTTCTCCTTATCTCGCACTGCGGCAATTTCCTCCAATCACGGGAAACCGTAAGTGCGTAATGAGGCAGACGAGGGCCAGTAATAGTGGATTTAGATAACAGAGGCCTCTAACGGGCTGTTTTTAGGGTCCAAGTGGAGGTTTATTTACAGAACTTTAGCTGAACAAAAACATCCCTGGGGTTACCTGCACCCCCCCCCCCTGCCCCACTTCCCCCTCCCCCCCTACCAAACAAAAATCCTCTTTTGTTGGGTTAAAAACACTTCGGTGCTTATCTACCCATTAAAACGCCACATGGGACCCACACACTGGTCATCCTGCAGGAGAGACCTGGTGCCCCCCCCACCCCACCCCGCCTCACCTCGTCCCCACGGGGGGCCTGATCCACCCTGCCTGCAGATTTAAACAGATCAGCTGCACTTAGTCAGCTAGAGATGGTCCTGTTTCAGGGTCAGCCTGCTGACACTCACTCACTCACTCACTCACACACACACTCACTCACTCACTCACTCACTCACTCACTCACAAACACACACTCACTCACTCACACACACACACACACACACACACACACACACACACACACACACACTCACTCACTCACACACACACACTCACTCACACTCACACTCACTCACTCACTCACTCACCCACACACACACACACACACACTCACTCACTCACATACACACACACTCTCTTTTCTTGTACTGGATCCCATTCACCACTTGATCTATTTCCAAATCATCATAAAATCATGACTCACTCACACACACACACACACACACACACACTTTCAGCCTCAGCTAACAGGCTGGCAGACACACACACACACACACACACACACACACTCGCTGATCTATTTCCAAATCATGCATAAAATCATGAAGTTTCAGCCTCAGCTAACAGGCTGGCAGAGGGCTGAAAGTATTGAGTGTCTCTGAGCATGTGCTGGATCTGTGCTGTAACCTCCCCTCTCTGGGGCGGGGCTCTACCTGTACTCTCCCCTCTCAGGGGCAGGGCTCTACCTGTAACCTCCCCTCTCTGGGGCGGGGCTCTACCTGTACTCTCCCCTCTCAGAGGCGGGGCTCTACCTGTACTCTCCCCTCTCAGGGGCGGGGCTCTACCTGTAATCTCCCCTCTCAGGGGCGGGCTCTACCTGTTAATCTCCCCTCTCAGGGGCGGGGCTCTACCTGTACTCTCCCCTCTCAGGGGCGGGGCTCTACCTGTAATCTCCCCTCTCAGGGGCGGGGCTCTATCCAGGGCATGTCCCTGATCACGGGGGAAGTGAGGTGCCTGGAGCAGCAGCTGTCTCTGAGTGCACAGGTGAGCCAGGTAACCGCGGAGGGGGACTCCGAGTGTGCAGGGCAGATCGGGGGGGCAGGGACAGAATGGCAAATCGCTCGTTTCTTGGGCATGGGTGCGGCTTTGCACAGTCTGCCTGGGGCTTTGGCTTCAGTCCTCCTGGTATTAAGCTGATCTCGCTTCTGTTTCCTTTTGTTTCATTTTTTGTATTTATATAGATCAGTGTTTTAAAAAAACCTTTAACTGAAACACAAACAGTGGAACTGATGAACACCATGTAAGCGCTCTGATTTGACCCACTGCCTGCGGCCTGGCTGAAGAGCACCATGTCTCTGTTCTATGCCGGGGCTTTCTGCAGCTGGGTCGGCTTTTTTGAGAGAAGAGGGTTGTGATTAAGGAGGACAGGATATCTTTGTGTGCTCTCCTTGTCTCCTCTGAATTTGCCCCATCTATTCTCCTGTCCCTCTCCTTCATCTCTTCATCCCTCTTTCTCTCTCTCTCTCTCTCTCTCACTCCATCTCTAGTGTAGTCTGATGCTCAGTAAAATGTTCAGTGTTAAGTCAAATGGAGTCATACACTGTAAAACCCAAACAGCGCAGTTTACTCAAATGGTCCGAGGATGGCATTTACCCTGGGGTAAAAAGGCTTGGGTGAAAGGGCTGCTGTCAGCCGTTTCTTCAGATCCCATCAAACCTGATTGAGATGTGATGTCTCCACGGCAACCCAAAGCTGATTGTGATGCCATGGCGACCTGAGAGCTGTGCCCCTTTCCTCGGTCCTCTTGTGCTGCCCGTTCGCTTGCTGATGGCACTGCTAGGGTATTGGTGAAGTCCTCAGTATTACAGAGAGAGAATAAACTACACAAATGCTGCACACACACACACATGCACACACACATATGCAAACATGCATGCATATTTGCACAGGCATACACACAAACTCATATGCACACGCACTCTTACACATATACACAGCACACACACATGCACATACACACACAGCTAATTTGACAGGAAGCACAGGTGACACATCGCACTACTTCAAGCAGACAGATAAAGGTGTGGGCTCAACAGTCAAAACCTTGGTCTATTCCTGGCTAGTGGTGATGGGAGGTGCTGATGGGAAATGAAGTCCACTGCAGGTGAATGATAAGAACTACACTTCCATTAGCTGTTGGCTCCTCTTCCCTCCAGAGCCGTTAGATAAATGTGGCTTAATGTGTTTGCTTGTTGATACCCCCAGCATGTTACAGTACCGCCCATTCTCATTCCCTTCGCTCCGCTCAGAGATGGACGAGAATGCGGAATTTAATTGAGAGGTTGAATTATCAACCTGTCATTTCCCGGGGAGAGTGTGCAGGCAGCAAATTAATTTAGCCTATCAGTGTCCATCATGTGTGAATAAGATATCAGTCAATAGACCAACGTATACATGCACACATACAGACACACAAACGGACATACAAAATCACACACGCACACAAATGTACATACATATACACACTCACAAACAGATAGACACACACAAAAAAACAGTTATGCACAGACACCAAACTCACAGATGCACTCACAAACAGACACTCAGAAAAACACACACAATCACACATTTGCACACACACAATTGCACACGTACACACAAACACAGTTTCTCACACACACACAGATTCAATCTCTCTCCGGCTCTCAGCCCTTTGTGTATCGAAGCGATGTATCCGCCACCCACGCACCAAACAGCCCCCTTTGCCCCCATGAGAGAAGCCAGAGCAATTAGCTAACTATTAATCAGTCCAAACAAAACACATGTTTGGTGTCAGAGCTGGCTGTGCTCATTAATTGAAGGCCTGTTTAATTTTGGGATTGTGTGTGTCAGTGAAGCGAAATGCTCTGCAGTAATGGAGAATGATTGCATTATTGAAGTATTGGGGTGTTAATGTTCTGTTTCATTCTTCCTCTGGGGTGTGTAATATTTTAATGGTGTTTTAATGGTACAGCTTCCTTAAAAACACCCACTCACACACTGAGAGTGCACACAGAGCACTAGTTTCAACCAATCATGGTTAGTCTCTTTCAGGGCATATCCAATTCAATCAAAACTGAATTTTCCCTCTTTCAGGGCATGTGCTTTCATTTAAAATAAAAAGAACACATTCCAGAAGATGTTTTCTCATCTCCAGCAAAATATAAAATGCTCAAGGAAAATTGTGTTGTAACATTCAGTCTGTTTTGATTGAAGTGCAGTGGTTGAATGCCGGATTTATCAAAGCCTTTAGCACATGCTAAAATGTTCACATATTTAAGTTCAATGACATGATTTGTGATTGGAGCAAGTGAACTACTGATTGAACTTCTACCAATCACATGCTGTCTTATTACACCTGCAAAACAGTTTTGCAGACACTAAATGCTGTAGTAAATCAGGTTGTAAATGTGTTTGGGTGAATATAGCTCCAAGTCTTCTTACTCTGTGCTCTTAGCTGCACTTTGTGCCTCATTGCCGCAGGCCTGAAACACCAGAAACATACATCTTAATCTTTTCTCTGTAATGGGTAGCCATTGATTTTGCTGAGCACTGCTCTTGTGATTCGGTGGCAGTCATCTAGTGTGAGTTGTTTGTCACTGCAATGGAACTGTTGTGTTTTTCATGGGAAGAAACAGGACTCAGAAACATGCTGACTCCAGCGAAGCTTGTGTTTCCAAACTAAGCTAAACGTGGAGAGTGTTTACTCGATGTGAACTGGCCGGTATAGCTCACAGCTGATGTTTGTTATGTTGGCAGTTTAAATGTGTACTCACGTCTTCAGGTAGCGTGTAAACACAGTTGTAAATATTTATTCAGTGTATACTGGTGAAGAGCGTGGCACACGTTTGTTGTGACATGAATCAAACATGAGGCAGAACTCTTGTGGTGCCTTCATCATTGAGGACCGCACCGTAAAACAACCAGTCATTTTTCTGACCGTAAAACAACTTTCTCCTCTGCAATCATTTTTAACTGATCCATTCTTCATTCATTCATATTCATATGGAACTGCTTAAAAAGGCTGCGTTGTAGCACCATTTCATATTTAATTGTATACAGTGTATGAGCAGCAAGGTGGCCCTAGTTACAGAATAGCAAGAAAAATAGCAAATATAGCCATCAGCTGATACTTTACGTGCGTGTGTGTGTGGGTGTGTGAGGGAGTGAGAGAAACAGAGAGTGTAAATGACGGCTTAAGACTGTCTTCAAAAGTACTGCACGACCCGAATCCCAATATGCCCTCATCTTACTCTGGAGGCGGTTTTCGCTTCTTCCAGCCCTTCCCCTTCGCTGTGCCGATCCTCCTCAGTAACACCTCCACCCGCCCCGGCTTGCCCCTCATTTCCGCTCCGGCCCCTGCAGGATCAGTCCCATAATAATAATTATGCCGCTCTCCCGGGCCTCCGGTGGCTGGCAACACAGAGGCTTCCCGTCAACATCAAACAGCAGCTCAGGGGCTAATCAGGACCTTATTAGCGTACCCCCCTGGCCCCCCCTGTAGAATTGTTAATGATGCCTCCCCAGGCGGATCAGTAGGGTGGGTGTGTGGTTTTTAAGTCCTGTCTACAGCCCTAGTTTGGGTGTGAGGTGTAAGTTTGGTCACACAGAGACAGACGTGTGCATTTTCACTCTTCACTCTCCGTTGGTGTGTGTCTATGAGTTGACATGTGTTTGGGTAAGGGGTGTGTGAATGGGGACTGGTCATGTGACAGGGGTAGGGCTGGGCCCTCATCTTTATCTGCATGTGGGTTCACAGTGAGAATCACTTCCTGGGCACGCGCACACACGGGCACCGGCTCCGATCCTCGCTCAGTGGCAGTGCAGGGCCTGCCTATTTTCACCGCTGTTACAGTCATATTCACCATAACAGTGTATGCCAAAGACTATTTCGAAAGCTACTGACAGCAGAGAGCCAGAACAGACTTACTCCAGCACCGCTGACAGGACAGACCGTTCTCAGAGCTCGTTGGGGTTTGGGCAGGTCGGGAGGCCCGTCAGAACCCCTCCCGGCAGCTCTGTGGAAGTGTGCCCACGATGTCCCTGATCCTCTGAATAAGCTTATTGTTCCATGTCATTTTTTAAAATTTATTATTTTTTATTTCTCGTCCTCTGCGGACCAGCGCTGGCTTTTAGCGGTTCTTTCTCCAAGGAGGTTTATGTCAGACTACTTAACTGGCTGGAAGTTTAGAGGAGATTAGTTCTACATGGCTCCGCGTCTGTATTTTTACTGCTTGTTTCTCCTCTCCTCTCTCTTCCCTCTCTTTTTTATGCACTCCTTCTGGAAGGGAAGGATTAGAGGGCAGTGGCTCTTGATTTTTTCATGCAGCTTCATAAAATTTTCAGGCGGCCACCACTTTGAGAGTGTGCGGCGCTCGGCTGCGTTTGTGGGTGACTGCACTAAAACGTTCCGGCGGTCAATGATGGCTGTGCGAATGCCTCCTCCGTTCTGCTCCAGCAGTTGGTAAACAGCGACCCGGGTCGACTGGGTTCGGCGAATTAAGGCTGGGGAGTGAGCTGCGGTTTCCTGCATCTTTGGGATAAACGCCTTCTCCTGTAGGTCTGGGAATGTATATTGCCGTGCTTCCCTGCGGAGATGGAGTGACTCGTTTTGCACCGTTCGATGCTGCAGGAACTTCCTCCAACAGCTGGGCCTGATGTCCTTAGTGGCTTGCTAGTCAGAATCTGGGCTGCCGTATTCCTGGTCCATACAGAAACGTCATATGTATGCGATGTACGGTAACGCCTGACAGCTTTTAGGGTGATGAATCAGTGATTTACTCAATGAGTGAATCAGTGAGTGAGTGAAGGACTGATTGAAAGAGTTGGTGAGTGAGTGAATGATGTAGTGAGTTAACGAGTGAATAAGTGAATCTCTATGCTATGTGTGCAACATCATGCCATATAATATTACTATCCTGAAATTACAGCCTTGCAAATTCCTCCTGAGAAATGAAGAAGAAAGGATGAAGTTGTGGATGAAGAAGGGACCGTTTGAAAATTCTTTATACTGCAGTATATTACATTTTCTGTGCAATACATCACAATATGATGTATGACATACTTCAGTATAGTGTATATTTCTTTGATTTATGTATTTTCTAAAGGAGAATGAGAGGTAAGAGTTGAAGGAGAAGGAGATGGAAACAAGCCAAATGTAGGGGCCCACGGTAGGATGGGTCCACCTGGGGTGTATGGGACAGGGAGGGAGGGCTTGGGAGGTTGAGAGACAGAAGCCTGTTCTAAATGAGAACAACCAGCCTTAATGCTTGTGATTAAGCAGCAGTGTGTCCTTCTGATGAGGGGTACGATATCTCGCCACGGCCCTCTATATCTCCACTCACTCAATTATAGAGCAAATGGATGAACCCGACCGTAAAGACCTTCTGTTCTCCCCCCTTAATGAGTTACCTTTCAGATATCTGCTTTCTCTGGCAGCTGAGGTCCTCCACCTTAAACGGAAAGCGGGCGTGACGTCTCGCAAATTGTACATTTGGAAGCAATTTGATGCCCCGGTGGAATGTGTTTTTTCCCCCCGTTGTTTCAGATAGATAGGTAGATAACGGTGCCTGCTCCTCACCCCTCTTACAGCAAACACTTAAATTGAGCTCTCCGTAAATGAGAAGCAGCTTAATTGTGTGCCTTTACCCCCCACAGCATTTTTACATGGCCAGTCAGAAAGCAGAAAGCGATGTTTTGGACATGCTCCCGGGGCGATTTATCACCTGTCATGGTGCCAGTGTTGGGTGTCGTCATGGCCACCTGTCTGAGGAATGAATGCCGAGAAATGGAGACCTGGACTGAGCTGCTAGCCGTTTGAAGAGCTCAGCAACACCAGTATTGAACTCTTCACTGATGGTTTGGGTAGCAGTTGGTTTGGAGATGGTGTCAGTATTGAACTCTTCACTGATGGTTTGGGTAGCAGTTGGTTTGGAGATGGTGTCAGTATTGAACTCTTCACTGATGGTTTGGGTAGCAGTTGGTTTGGAGATGGTGTCAGTAGTGAACTCTTCACTGATGGTCACAGCCCTGCAATCTCACACTTGATAGCCTCAATTGTTTTGGCAGGAAATTTGGAATGAAAAATATGCTCTCGTTGGGGAGTGCGGGTACTGCCCTCTTCGCTGATGGTTGGGCGGGTGGCCGAGCTCATTTTGGGCCTCTGGTCTCTGCTGTTCACGCTTATCCTGCCAAATCAGACAGGCCTCTGTGCCAGACACACTCACTGGCCCTGGGCTTAGAGCCCTCTGCAAGCCAGAGCTTTCATTATGGCCGAGACCAGTGGGGCGCGGGGGGAATGGCCGAATGTTAGACAGCTTGAAGACTCAAAAAATGCATATCAACAAATACACATAATGCATACATTCAAAAACACACACACACACACACACAAGCTCACTGACTTACACAGTCACACACATTTTTACAGTAGAGGAGACATTAGAGAGAGTCAGCCGTAATGAGAAAGTCGATGCTACGCTGTATGCGCTACATGAACTGTGCTCTCGATGGCAGCTGAGGAAGTGTGAGAACAGAATTCATTTCAATTAAATAAAAAGCAGGTGGCCATATCCC